>JARYGA010027426.1:0-104612 GCA_030545235.1 Helianthus tuberosus
CGATAATCAAAGTCTTTTCATCCAAAACACAAAACAAAACCCACAAATATGGTGTTTTAGTAATCTTCACTCTGTTGTTTGTGGGTTTTGAGTATGTTTTATGGTTGACATTATGGTGTTTTATGACTTTTTACATTTTGTATGAAAAATATACTTTGTAGCCAATCCCCACCCTATAAAATGAATCAAAAATTATTTGCAAAGATTTAATTACACAAAATGTTGTCTCATATATCCGACAAAATAAGATCGTAATATGCACAGTAGTATATCGACACGTATTTTACACCGATGAAAAACCAGTAAAATAAAGGCCGATACTAGCACCGATGATGTTCAGTCAGTACAGGTTTGATATGTTAAAGTGCCGGTACTTGGTATACCAAAAATTATTGTACTCGGTAAAGTTTGTTATACCAATAAAAAAACCAACTTATATCGGAATGTTAACCAAAAAAATAAACCTGTATGTGGTATTTAGTTTTTGTTTTTAAATAACGAATGCAAATTATTTAAAAATAATCAACTTAAATGATAAATGATAAAAGAAACCATAAAAAATAATAATCTTGAAGCATACCATGTCAAAATTTAAATGATATAATACTATTAATGCAAGTTATTACATAATATAAAAATATAATCAATATCTATACTTTCTATAAAAGGAGAATTCTCAATGATATAAGAAAAGCTTATGTGGCAGCCATAGAGGTTGTCCAACAATACTTTTCTTATGTAATCAACGATGAGGTGACAGCCATAGATGAGCCATAGTGACATCATAAAGCTTAATATTAAAACACTTTAAAATTCAAAACTCTGGCCCACATTCTTCAAACATCTGCCTTCCATTCATGTTTCAAACCTCTGCCTTCCATTCATGCTTCAAACATCTGGCCAGATTCAAATTTCAAAATTTTAGCTCTAGATTTAAAATTCAAACCATATAGGTATATAAAGCTCTTTTTAATTTCAAATTCTCATAACAAACATAAACTCTAATTCTCTCTCTCTCTACAGTTTCAATTTTCCCTCTCTCTGTTTCTCATCGGAGCTTGAGGTCATTTCACAGCCTACGTCACTAATCTCGACCCTCATGTACTGTTTATTCATCATGTTTAACATCGATTTGAATATTATGCAGACCAACGGTAGTTTAAAAATAAATATTTTTTGATTTTTCTTTTTATCACAAACTGTAGGTTTGTATGCTAAATGTTCTTCAGGTAGATCTTGTTGGATTTGTTATATAGTGTGGAAGTCTTGAGTTCGTTGGCCGAACTTCGGAATGTAATCAAGGTTATAAAATGGATTTCAACTTTATTGATGAACAGGTAATGTTTGTTTGTGTTTAAAAATAGATGTATATGTGTGTATTCTTGATTCATCATGTTTTACCATCGATTTGAATATTATGCAGACCTGAAGGTAGTTTAAAAATAGATATTTTTTGATTTTTTCTTTTTATCATAAACTGAAGGTTTGTATGCTAAATGTTCTTCAGGTAGATCTTGCTGGATTTGTTATTTGGTGTGGAAGTCTTGAGTTCGTTAGCCGAACTTCGAAATGTAATCAAGGTTATAAAATGGATCTCAACTTTATTGATGAAAGGAGAATGTCTGTTTGTGTTTAAAAATAGATGTATATGTGTGTATTCTTGATTCATCATGTTTAACCATCGATTTGAATATTATGCAGACTTGAAGGTAGTTTAAAAATAGATATTTTTTTATCACAAACTGAAGGTTTGTATGCTAAATGTTCTTCAGGTAGATCTTGCTGGATTTGTTATTTGGTGTGGAAGTCTTGAGTTTGTTGGCCGAACTTCGAAATGTAATCAGGGTTATAAAATGGATCTCAACTTTATTGATGAAGAGGTAATTTATGTTTGTGTTTAAAAATAGATGTATATGTGTGTATTCTTGATTCTATGCTTTGTAGGTTTGTAATATAAATGTTCTAGATTTTTTTTTCCATGTAGGGTTACGGTTTTTCGATGTATTGTGTGGAATAATTATTCTCTGCAGTTTAACGGATTCATCTTTAAAATGACAGCTCTTGAGTATGTGATGACTGTTATACAGCATGTAAAGTGTAAGGAAAAGGAAATGTAAAGGTAATTTTTGTTACTTTTAACAAATCATAACTATACTCTTTATTTCTGGCAATATAATAACAGGTTGAATAAGTATTCATTAGTTGTTTTGTGATCTGTTGCAAGGAAGTTGGTGATGTTACGGAAGACTTTTCAGCAGCCTTCCGTTGAAAGGGATTCTGGATTAAGTTTGAATGGAAAGTAAAAACTACTTATTTTGAAGACTAAAATTTTGGTTTTTAGTTATGTGTGTCTTAACCTGTTGTGTTTGAAAGTTTGGTATGTTATGGCTACAATTTGAATCATCTGAACTGATGGATTTTGTATGTAATTGCTACAGTTTGAATATTATTGTTATTATATTATTGTTAATGTTCATTTTTTGGACAAGTAGTAGTGTTATATATTATTTTTAGTGACTGAGTACTGCTTTAATGAATTGGTTAGTAGGAAAACTGTTAGAATCTTTTGAGCAGTCTTCGCTTCAACAGACCTTATCATCTGTTGATCATGGTCTGTTAAAGCACTGCTGTTAAACATTCTCTGTTGAACTGCATCATCTGTTAGTCCATAGCAGAGGTTCTCTTTGGCAGACCTTTGCTTGAACCGGCTCGGTTTTAGCAGCAGATGTTCATCATGAGACGTGTGTAAACAGATGTTCGAAATCCTCTGTTGAACTACATCATCTGTTAAGGCACAACAGATGTTAGCAATCTATACCGTGGAATGATCAGCAGATGTTATGTTTGGCAGACCTTTGTTTCAACAGCAGATGTTTAAAGATTGTATCATCTGTTAAGTAACAGCAGATGTTAGCTTTATGATGCTTTTGTATTCATATTCAGCAGCAGAGGTTGTGTTTATCAGCGAGGCTATTGAGCTAATTTGTTCTAAGAATATAGCTTACCAATCCCTCATTTAGGTCTGTCAATTCAGAGACATTAATAATTATCATAAACTCTATCTGAAAGTAAAAAATACAATAACAACTAAATACTAAAACATAAAATCAGTTGTATCTGAAAAGCATTCTATTTAAGGTATAAAAAAATATCCAACACTCTGTAGGACCAAACTTATATATTGTGTACTTCAATATTGTCCCTACAACCAACAATATGAATCTAACACTGTGTAAGATCAAATTTATATTCTTATATAATGAAAAAGTATTATATGGCAATAAAGTTTTCAAATATCTATGTTTGTGTCAACTTCAAACTTCAGTTTTTTTTCAGCAGCCAAGGCTATATTCACTTACAAATAAGACATATGAGTACTATAAACTGATTGCAGAATATTTTATCAAAATTAATATTGATAGAACAAATTTATCAACACTACATGGCATTTCATACAATAATTCTAAAACCATTCGTAAAATATACAACCAAATATTTATGAAACAATAATATTTCAGATTCTTATTTAGATAGAATGAATCAAAATGTAACTAAATAGGTTGATATAAATCTTATTATAAAATAAAGAAAACAAGTTCATATAAGTTTATCTATTTTAACATCAGTAGATTATGATTTTGATGTTTATATAATTTGAAATGAGGAAACTGAAAGGAACATGTCAAAGCATACCTGTAAAATACACAAGAGAACAAAAAAAAATACCTAATCTAAAACTTTAAACTTCTGATCGTCAAGTCTGAAGAAGAAGAAACTATAGAGTTTTTTTCGCCGTAGAAGAAGAGGTAAGATTGTATTGGGATTGTAGAAAGTAAGATATTTATCTATTAACTTGTAATTGTTTATTTATTTAACTTATAATAATCTTTAATATCGGGATTTAAAAACTATTTTTAATTATATAAATATAAATATATGAATTAATAGATAAGTTTTTCTTATTTAACATTAAATTTATATTCAAGCAGTGGTTGCTGATGTGCAAAAATTGTCCTGTTTTAATGTAAAGGGGGTAAAGTATAAATTTTACAAAACTTAATTTCAACCAACCAGTGTAAATGTAACATCTGTATTAACTCCATTTAATATACTTTTCATCTCCATTATTGAATATAAGCTCCAGAAAACATATTCGGAAGTTTTCTCAAATAACTTTCTTATTAAAATCGGCAAGGTTCTATTGCATAATATAGATTACACGCTATAAAACCAAGTATTGTTTCTTTGAATTTATTGTTTGTATTATAAATGTTAGATTAATCATTATTTAATGTTATGAGTATGTATTTGTCACTGACGGCGTTTCATATTCTTTGTTGAAGCAAATAATAGTTGCTGTAATCCGGTGTGTTTTTATCGATTAAGTACTGCATTAACTTAAATGAAGTTACTGATAGCATTCTCTGTCACAATTTGTGCATGCATCTTCGTGATGTTGTCTTCTACATTATGATTGATAAATCAACCATATAATTTTTGGTTGATGCTCATTTGCTTAACTGTTGTGAGAGATGATGATTTTCGTTTTGTGCTTTGTTTTTATAATACCTTAAGTGTGTGATTATACAAATAGTCTGGTTAATATTTGGTACTTTTGTTTTTTAAGTGCTGATTTAGTTTAAGGGATGTTAGTGATGTCTATTTTATAATGTTGTTTGTTTATGACTTTTGTTGGATGTTGTTCATCTTTATAACTTGTAAGTTTAAATTGTTTATTGCAGATATGAATCTATCCAATCAAACACCATTCTTTTTAAAATTCCTTAATGAAGATGATTTTATATTTTTGGTATGTTTTTTAACTTTCTTGCTACTATAAGGATTCTACATTAATTTTTGATGTAAGATGTTTATTAACTACTGTCGCAAAATATACCATTTGATTTTGAGACTCTATTGTGGGCCAAGGAGGTCTCGTACGGTTGAATTGTAGAGTTACTTGATGGTGACAAATCATGGTTAGTACGAGTAAGGAAGAGAGATGATCATTGTATATTTACAGATGGATGGACAAAGTTTGTTAGAGATTGTTGTTTGAAAACCAAAGATACTGTATTGGTAAAAGTTATTGGACGTTTGTCATTCGTTGTCTCATGTTTTAAAGAAAATGTCTACGAGAACTCTTACATTTCAGCAAATATTAGACCTGAACTTGGCATGACTGTAAGTAACGATATATTATTTTGTTACCTACTGTTAACATTTTTTGCTAGCTCAACAACTTGCTAACATCTGTTTGCCCTTTTAACGTCTGTTTTCTTATAATCTTAACATCTGTTGACTAACCTTTTTAACTTCTGTTGACTAAGTCTTTTAATCTCGGTTGACTAACATCTGATATTTAAGATCTGTCCATGTTGCAACCTCTGCTGGACATAATGGATGACAGTTATTACGAAACCTCTGTTGGATAGCAACAGAGGTATGTAATAGTTGATAGCCAAACAGTGGTTAGGTTATGTGTAAATACTGTAACTACTGTTGACTAACCCTGTTGAGTAATTCTCATTTTAACTTTTGTTGACTAATCCGTTGTAAATTCTGTTGCTCATTAGTTCATATCAAATTTGTAAGTTTTCACTAAATATTCGTTTGCTTCTTCTATAGCTAATTGCTGACAAATTTTGGAAACAATTCTATGGTAAAAACTATGAGTATGGGATGGCAACTATCTATGTTGGTGAAAGGTTTTGGAATGTGATGATGAAAGGATGGACTGATGGATGTGGATTTACTGATGGATGGTTAAAATTGATTGAAGAAGTTCCCATAGCTATTGAATCTTGGTTGGTTTTCACCATGATTGCATCTAAAACGTTTGAGCTTTCCATATTCCATTCCGAGACTGGAACTGAGGTTTCCTTCAAGAAAGCTGATGTTGTTGTTTTGGATGATTCAGTTTATGGAGATGATGGGTTTGATTTATTGGTTGTGGTTTAAAATTTTGATGATAAAATACATTGTTTGATAACATGATGGTGATAAGTAACTTTTATTATATTATGCTAATAACTTTTGAAATCTCATTTTGTATGCTAAACACAAACAGGTTCTGGATTCCGAGGAAGTTGCTTTAGATAATGAGGATACTGGAGCTTCGGTTGGTAATTCTAAGCAGTTTACGAGTTTTGGGGATATTTTTAATGTATATATACACATGTAATATTTATATGTTATTATGATTTAAAATATGGTTTCTTATATTTGATCCTTCTTATAAATATAGTTTGCTGATGATGGGCTATTTGATTCAAAGATTGCGCGTCTGGTTGATGAGTCAGATGTTAAAAATGCTGTAAATTTATAATTTTCTACGCATATATTTTATTGTATAATAAGTATAAGAAGGTTTTTTTAAATTTTGTTGTAGCCTGAAGATCATTATGTAAAAATAGCTGATGATGTTAACGATCCTCAACTACAGTCTAAAGATTTTCCTGTTCGTGACATTTCTGCCTCTTCAAGTGTTGTATCTAATGTAAGCTTTTATTAGTTTTATACTGTCTATTTTATTATTGTCTCAATATATTGATATTGTTCTGTATGATTGAGTCTTAAACTTCAAAGCTGAGTTGAGAAGATAGTTTGTGTTGATAAAGAAAGTAATAAAATTTCAAGAATTTAGAGTTGTTATATTCTAAATTAATTTACTTAGGTTGAAAAGATGCACAAACTTCGTGGCAAGACAATTGTAGAGGATAACCAAGCTGTTGATAGACCGTGTAAAGTTCGAAAGGTTCGTTTAGTATCATCCACTTCAGAATCAGTCTTACACTTCACCACACATGCTGAAGACAGGCTTGTAAGCTTTTGCAGTCGTTGCTTTGTTTCGTTATTTCAACAATTTCAGTTATATATCAATATTTTATAAAATTCACTATTCAATTTTCTGTTTTTTAGCATCTGCCATCAGAAGTATCTTCTGCTTTGGATCTGCATACTGATAATCCTAAGCCTATCAAGATCCAGAATCTCAAATGTGAAGTCCAGGAACTGTTTACAACATCTCAAAAAACCAATACTGAATTCAACTACGCTATTTTTGGATGGTCTTCTTATCTGAGATCTTGCAATATTGCTTTTGGTGATAAACTTTCGTTAGAGTTTCACAAGTCTACTCAATTGCTGAAGTTAAAAAAGTTGTGCATATCGTGACAAAGATTAAGTCCTCTTAGTTTCATGTCATGATTGTTTGTGGTTGTACATTTGGTTCGTCGGTGGTACTAATTTTGATTCTTAGACATGTTCTATATGTAGTTATGTCTATAAACAGGTTTCATTGTCAATGGGTGGGTGCTATTTTTTTTGTGGATAGGACAATGGAAATACTCATATGTATCTTATATATTAACTGATGATGCATGTTTACAGTTGTCTTTTAGCTATAATAGATAACACGTTTTGGTACAGTATCTATACACATATCTATATGTTCTATCAATATGTGTTATGCATGGTTTTCTAAGAAACGACCCGTGTTTGCACACGGGTCTTACCGCTAGTACTATATAATAAAAATAAATCATTGTAGGACACTTGTCATCATATTAGGTCATCTATCTTTTGGTTTTTCCGTCAATCTCTCCTACTTAATTATAGATAATTATTATTTAGTTTAATATATTGTACTTAATTATAGATAATTATTATTTAGTTTAGATTTAATCTGTGTTTCATATATTTACGAAATTACGCATAGGGTTCCATATGTTTTTCAAAGAGTTAACAGCCATTACGTCCCTGTTTTTTGTTCACTTATGTCATTTCAGGCCAAATTTCAAAACTATACCATTTTCCTCCTTGGCATTCTCGAAACGTGTCATTTCAGTCCAAAAAACAAACCCCAGTTAAAAACTCAGTTAGCTTACGAATTAAAATTATCATTTTACAAATATTTTTTATTTTTCATTTTTTAACTTCTTTTTATTCTTAAACACATACACACTATGTAAAAGAAGTTTAAGAAAATGAAAAATAAAACATCTATGTAAAATGACCATTTTACTCCTGAGCTAACTGAGTTTTTTTAACCGGGGTTAGTTTTTTTTTTTTTGAACTGAAATGGCACGTTTCGAGAATTACAGGGAGGAAATGGTACAATTGAAATTTGGTCTGAAATGACATAAGTGGACAAACCACATGGACGTAAATAACAGTTAACTCTTTTCAAAATTATTTTCGATAGAATATTATAAAAAGAAATATAATAATAATAATAATAATTTTTTGATTGGTGATTTCTAAAAAATTTCTAATATTTAATGTGATTGGATGGTTTGATTGATAAAAATATGTCAAATAAAAAAATAGATGGTATTAAAAGAATCAAATTTTAGTCCTAAATTTTCATATGTATTCGTATTTTAGTATATTTATAATTGTAATTTAAATTAACTTAATTGTGTTAAAATGGTGTTTAAAGGAGTATGTACACTTTAGTTGAAGAGTAAAATGCCAAAATGGTCCTTGACTTTAAGCCACTTTTGCGACTTTAGTTCAAAAATAAAACTTTTTGTTTATGGGTTCCTAAAGTTTCATTTTTGTTGTTATTTTCATCCAATTGGAATCTAGGTTAGAATTTTATGTTAACTTCTCCCGTTTTTGTTGTTTTCCTCGAAGGGTATAATTGTCATTTTATACCATAATGTATTTAATTAAACGAGGAAACGACTAAAAAGATGAGAAGTTAACATAAAATTATAACCCAGTTTACCAATTGGATGAAAATGACAACAAAAAAAATGAAACATTAGGGACCCAAATACAAAATATTTCATTTTTTAGACTGAAGTGCCAAAAGTGGCCTAAACTCATGGACCATTTTGTCATTTTATTCTTAATTGAATTAACATTTATTAATAAATAAAAAAGTTAATATACTGTCGATAAGAAAAATGTTTTAAAAGTAACTTAACAGGATTTATAAATATCACGTCAAAGTTTATTTTCAAAGACATGTCTTGACGACTACATGTGTTAACAGATGACATATACTTTATTTAACCCGTATAATACATGATTTTATTCAGTCCATGCAATACGCATTTTTTAAAACATAATTTATCTTTATCATTAAGTATATAAAATTGCATTTATTTAACTTGTTTAATACACGAGGTTACTTGTGGTGGAGTGGTGGAAAGGATTTGGTTTTCCTTGGATGGCCAAGTTCGATCCCCACACCCATCACATTTGGGGGAATGGCAATGAACGGGTGGAGGGCCAGTTGGTTCGAAACCCGGGAGCCACCCCGAGTTTTCTATTACAGTGCATTTACTCCAGAGAGTCCCCGACTCTTGTGGAGGGTGCAACTACACGCTCCCGGTTAATCGGGTGGGCAGTGGGCTGGAAATTTTCTCGGGGAACGCCTTAGCCAAACTCTGATGCACCAAGCGTGGGCCCGGTTAAGACAACATAGCCTTGGATGCCGGAGTGGGGCGGAGGGGCCTACCCGAGTTATAGGGTAGGTGCGATCTCTATCGCCTGTTGTAGAAATATCGCCGTTCAAAAAAAAAATAAGCTATATATAAATATATACAATTGGGTTTGACATATAAAATGGTCTGGTCATTTTTTTTTTGTTATTTTTAGAACGCCCTTTACTATACTAATATAGTCATATTAACCTCTTATACATGTATTTTGTAGGGAGTTAAACTTTATATGAATAAAGACGAGACACATTATCATCACAATCTCTAAGATCACCCGTAGTGGTTTAGAAAAATAGTGCCCCCACCATGGGGTATTATCCGACACGTGTCATCCCAGTCAGCATGGGGCATTATAGCAAAAGTGGTGTAGTGGGGCATTATTCCAATAACGCCCATGCAATCATTTCTCAATTATTTTCTTTTTTTAATTTAAAAAACAGCAGCAATTTCAAAAAACAGAATATAAAAAAATTACACTACTTAAAACAGCAGCAATTTCCAGCTCATGATAAAAAAACGAAAAAAAAAGAAAATAAAAATTACACTATTTGACACTTTTAAAATTGAAAAGTACAAAGGTCCCATTCTTCTTTACCCCTTCTTCTTCTTTGACCCCACTACCTTCTTCTTCTTCCTTTCTTCTTCCCCACCACCTGCAACTTCAAAAAAAAACCATTCTCTTCTTCCTTTTCTTTTGTTTTTTTAAATAAAACTAATTATAAACACACACAAATATTATACACACATGGCAAGGTTTCATTGGACAACCAAATGAAGTTCCGGCGTTTTTCAAACAACGCCAAACCAATTTTTTTTCAAAAATCACGCCGGAAAATGCCGGCCGTAATGGGGGTGGGGGCGTTTCCGGGCTTTTTTTGCAATTTTTTTTAAAAACCACGCCCCACTACGGGTGGTCTAAAAGACAAATGGTTAAGTCACTTGACACTAATTGCCCTTTGCTATTTGATGTTACAACATATAGTGTTTTAGTTATGAAAAAAAAAATATAAACTGTTATATTATACTTAAATCAAAATTAAATAACTAAAAGTGTTAGGCTACCCGGTATGGTGAAGCTCATTCCCAAGGGGATGGGCCGCCATGTCACCAGCCACGTCATCGAGAGTGAGGATGGGCCTAAAGGGGGTGGAGGATGGGGCCCCACACTATTTATAAAAACAATTAAAAAATATAATTGATTTGATTTTTTTAGAGAGAGAGAGAGAGAGAAATGAGAGAGAAAGCTGAAAGAGAGAGAGAGAGAAAGGTGACCCGGCTTGGGCGTCCTTGGAGCGACGGAAAAGACGGGACGGGGCATGGGGCGGTGTGGGGGTGCGGCGCCGGGGCTCGCCGAGGCAGGGCCGGCCCCCATACCGGGTAGTCTTACAAATACTTGAATTAATTTCAATTAGTTGTCAAATCACTCATCCATAAAACACAGGCATACCGACATTTATATACAACTGCCACCTTCCAATCATTTCACATTAATTAGTTTTTTTTGTAACAATGATTGTCAATAAGTAAACTAACAATAATACTAGAGTTAAATGCTTGGTTGGTCCCTGTGGTTTGCAAAAATTGCAGACTTGGTCCCAATGGTTTACTAATTACACGCGTGGTCCCCAAACTTGTCAAAAATGCACTTGGTTGGTCCCTAGCACTAATCCATGTTAATTTTCTCAGTTAAGTGGGTGTAAAATGACTAGATTGCCCTTGAATAAAAAACAAAAACGCCTCATCTTCTTCCCCCTTTCAGGCTTTCACCACCCACCCACCACCACTACCACCATCAACCCACCACCACCACTGTCACCTTCAACCCACCATTATCAAAAAACACAAACTAAATTCACAATTCAGTCATCCAAATCCACCATTATCAACCACCCAATCATCCAATACCCAATTTCTGGAACTTGTTAACAGTAATCGGCCTCAATCCAAATCCACCATTATCAACCATCGACGATTGTGACGACCATAACCAAAGATCCTCTTCGGTTTCATATAGCAAAATCCATACCCAATTTCTAAACTATTTTACAACAAAATCTCCACCCACCCCAGTTGATCCGAACTGACCTGAACCACCACCGTCGATTGCGACGCCCTGAACCACCACCGTCGATTCCGGAGTAATCGGCCTCAAACAAAATCCTCCACCCACTCCTGCAATTTGGTTGGATTCAGATTTGAAGAGAGAGAGAGAGAGAGGACCTGGTACAAGAGAGAGAGAGAGAGATTGGGGAAGAAGAAGTGGGGGTGAGACACCTCTCGCGTCACCCCTGAACCACCACCGTCGCGTCACCCCTGAACCACCACCGTCGCGACGCCCTGAACCACCACCGGATCTACCAGAGGTTCTTCACTCTCGAAATCATCTTCGTTCACCTCCGTTGGCCGTCGAAATCAACGATTAGAGCAGGTGGTGCATGGTTGTAGCCTACAGGTGAGGTGGTTGTGGTGGCTGGTGTTGTACGGTGGTGGTGGTGTTGTCTTCAGAGAGAGAGAGAGAGATAGAGACTAGACTGGTGATGATGATGAAGATGAAGACTAGACTTGAATTTATTAATAGGCAAGGGTATTTTGGTCATTTAACATGGACTTAACTGAGAAATTTAACTGATGTTAGGGCTAGGGACCAACCGAGTGCATTTTTGACAAGTTTGGGGACCACGCGTGTAATTAGTAAACCATTGGGACCAAGTCTGCAATTTTTGCAAACCACAGGGACCAACCAAGCATTTAACTCATAATACTATAGGGTGTGGTTTGGGTAGTTTTTTTGGGAACTATCCGTTATATAGGCGTCACGTCACATGGGGTGGAGGACCATCCCCTTAGGGACTACCTAAGGGTGTGGAGGATGAACCATCCCCTTATTTTTTTATATATAAAAGTAGCTTTGAGGGGCCCACTTTTCACACAATCATGCTCATCTCCAACGTCCCCAATGGGCCGCATGCGACACGACGAGGGGGGGGGGGTGTGGGACGAAAGGGACGATCCTGCGCCGGGGGGGGGGGGGGGGGGGGGCGATCTCCACACCCCTTGGTCTAATGAATTAAGTTAGATGACAATAAGTCTTAATAAAGCGGGTCAAATTAGTTTTTTGATGACATTTAATTAGTTTTATTAGAGTTTTTAAGTCTCTAATTAAATGACTAATTAAGTGAAATCTTTCATTAATCCTTAACTCTTGTACAATTAATAGGGGGTGTGCTTCATTTTTGTTACTACAAGGAAATTATATACCATAATACATGAAGAATACTTGGAGAATGATGAACACTTGAAGACCAACTAGAGAGAGGAGTACTCTCGACTCGTTATCCACCACCATCACATTTTTATTCGTTCCGGAAGTTCAAACACTACAATTTTACCTTGTGTAACCTCGGGCGTGTGGTCTTCCCCGACAATACAGACTGCTTCGGTTGTTGTACTCTGGGAGACAGACACATCGTCTTTAGTAGAGACACGAAATCTGTTTTAAGAGAAGCGTGTTAAACACGTGACTCAGCCACAACCGTCAACACTTGTTTGTTCTTTTTGTTGGAAATTATTGTCCAAGAAGACGTGGTTCAAGACCTCGTTGAAGCCTACACAATGGACTGAAAACACAACGGACCATACAAGAAGATGCGGTTAAAGCTCTTGTTGAAGACAATAGTTTGAATCAATTTAATTACATATGTTGTATTATAAGTTATTTCGTTAGGATTCCCAAATATGTAAAGAGAGTATTTTTACTATTTTAATATTTATTTATATAATTTATATAATTTTTATTATTTTGTGACCCATCTCCTACATGTTCGTCGTATACCTAGCCCAAAACTCATTGGGTATCTATATATCGGTATAATTTACATGTTGATTTCGGGTATGCATGTAAGTTTATTAAAAATACTTGTCAAGTATAGCCGACCCAAAATCCGTCAGATATCTATTTTGTAACTATTAATCAATTACAATATGGATGCTACTAAAACATTACGACTATAAATTGTATCCCAATTTTGAAAACCAGCATGTCATGTTGATTTCGGGTATGCATATAAGTTTATTAAAAAACTTGTCAAGTATAGCCGACTCAAAATCCGTCAGATATCTATTTTGTAACTATTAATCAATTACAATATGGATGCTACTAAAACATTACGACTATAAATTGTATCCCAATTTTGAAAACCAGCATGTAGTTTTTTTTGGCAAATCGTGAAGACTAATCATAAGAATTTTGACGGTATCAAGAATATATGAATATTTTAAAAAATATGAATATTTTAAAAAATGTGAACTTGATAAAGGTCAAAAACAGGTTCTAGCAAAAATAACTTTACCATGAAATAGATTGTTTTAAAATAATATCAAAATAAAGTCGTGATATTGGTGATGGAGTCTATGGACGGAGCTTACTTATGGTCTGGGGATGCCTCGGTCTTACCGATTTTTCGTTCGTAGTGTTAAATTTTTCAAAATTTCTGAAACTTTTTATTTTGTAGTGTAAATTATTGGATTTTTAAGAGTCCCGCCCCTACTGATTTGGATTTTGAGAGTCCTGCCTGTCCCAACTGAGTTTTCGTTCAAGCTCCGCCACTGATAGAACCAGTCATGATGGTGGCCGATAAAACAATGAGTGTCGAGGACCCCGGTACAAGTAAGATTTATAAGAAAAAAAAAACCTAATCGACTATTGTTATAGACGAAACTGATGGGTTCGGTTTTTTTCGAACGGCTCTTTCATTACCACCAAACAGAGGCTTATCAACCGTTGAAGTAATATAAAAGAAACTAGGTTTTAATGTTGCGTGCCGCGTTGCGGCGCGACAAAACTAAGTCATTGTAAAACTATTTATTGCGACTAAATACTTGGTTGTTATTAAAGCTGTGCTATTTAGTGTCTTATTTTTAAATTGACAAGTGGAGTTTTCATACAACAGAGCCGTTGGTAGCAAGCGAGTTAGTAACTCCTGGCGATGGCGACTATTGCGATGTCTAAGCATCCACTAACCCAACAAATAAGGAATAAGAATTGTATAAATACAATCAGAAAAACGTGTGAAAGAGGAGAAAAATGAAGATGACGTTAAGTTATCTAAGCATAAAATGGGAAGAAAAAAAAAAAAAAAATACCCCATGATTTGAACTTGAGTCTCTTTAAAACACATACAACCACAAAACCACTCCACCATGATAAATAATCTAACTAACTTTGAAGAAAATGAATATATATACACACTTAAAAAGGGTATAGGGGAAAAAAGTCAACAAAGACAACCAATAAGGAAAGTTTACTATTTATTATGATGTGACACCTACTATTCATTAGCTTTGTTTTTTAATATATGTATATATGTATAATATATAATATATATTGTTACATCATTCCATTCTTGGTTACTACTTGCTAATGAGAATGTTCAAATGCATGATCCAAAAGTCGGCCGCCTAGCGTTGACTATATAAATATAATTATCGATTTATATTTTATTTGTAAAGGTGATATAATATATTAGCCATGATCAAGTATGAACCTTTCATTTATATAAAATTCAGATTATTTATGGTTTTGGGTACAAGTCAACAAATTTGTAATATATGTATTAGGGCTGCAAACGAACCAAACGTTGGGGGAACAGTTCGTGAACCGTTCGACAGGAAGTTCGTTTATGTTCGTTCGTTTATTAAACAAACAAACATGAACACAGGTTATGTTCGTTCGCTTACGTTCGTGAACATTCGGTAACATGTTCGTTTGTGTTCGACAGTGTTTATTTTTTATATTTATTTAAATACTTCAAAATTCCGACAAATTAAATATTTAATAAGTGTCAGTGTATTATATATTCTGTTCATGAACGATTGCTTGTGTTTGTTTGTTTCCATTTGTGTTCAAGAACATTAGTTTGCGCTCATTTGTGTTCGTCAACGTTCGTTTTTGTTCGTTGCCTAAAATTAACAAACAAACACGAACAAGTTCATTTCCTTAACAAACAAACACGAACATCAAAACTCGTTCGATAAATGTTCGTGAACGGTTCGCGAACACATATATTTCTTAACAAACGAACATGAACAAGGTCAGTTTGTTCGTGTTCGTTCGATTCGTTTGTAGCCCTGTGTATTATGTAATATGAAAGAGTTTAACTTAATTTTAATAAAAGTGGGACTAAAATTTAAAGTAATCAACTGTCTAGCTAATACCTAAATAAGATACTCTATGATATTATGATTAACACTTCTTTAATTTTCCCTTTATTATTAATTACTTAAAGTTATAATAAAGCAGTTAAAGATATGCTTCAAATGGAAGTTAGCATGATCACTTTTAACTCTTAAGAAATGCCTTTACTATTGGATAATATATGTTGGTAATAAAAACTAATATACTAAATATGTTTGTTTACCTATTGGATAATATTTGTTGGTAATAAAATCTGAGTTTTATTTTTTGAAAAAATATTTATTAAAATGGGTGATTTGAAAAGTATATATCAAAATAGGTTGTTTTTCTTGTTTTTAACTAGTCTTTTATAATTTGTTTGTCTCTCTCCTAATCTAATTGGATATAATCCAATTCAATATTTTTTTTTGAACGGCCAACAGAATCAATCATGGGCACTCTCAGGGCACCCATTGGACAAACGGAGTACTCCGAGAGTAACCCGAGTCCACCATCAATTTCGGGAAAACCCAGTAACTCATCCGCCCGTAGGCACGACGGTGAAATTACTAGTAAAACTCGTTTAGCTCAAGGATCCAACTTAGGTTTCCTTAGATCTCCTATCATTGCCCACCAGTGCGTGTCACTTAAACATGATGAAAGAAAATCTAATCTTATTTAGTTGTCTTTGTTAGTCAGCCGTTACATTTAATCTTATTTAGTGCGAGTGATCCAATTGAAAAATGAGCTTGCATGCATGGGGCAAAGTGAGTTTATACTAGAAGTTCCTCCTACAATTCTTGGAAATTTTGTTGGAAATTTAGTGAAAATGAGTTTTTTTTACTAAATATTTGGACATTAATAATATTTATATATGTGTTGTATAAATAATTATTTATGGGTTTGTATTCAAACAATGTCCAAATAGAGCTAAGATGAATGAGATATCGAAGCTTGAAGTTGTATGTTTAGAACAAACAAAGATGAGGAAAATGGACTGAGATTTGTCACCTTGTCCCACATAGGTGGAATGACAAAACTTAAAGTGGTATATAAGGAGGAGCACTCCTTGAAGGCAAACACTAGTGGGGACCCAAAAGGGTGCATCGCGCCTACACACATGCACGCGTGACGTGGGCTATAAGCCCAATGTGGTGCGCTTTGAACTTCGCATATCGCCTTTTTATTTTTGTCCATGAGCGCGTGGCCAGATACACGGCGGGTCCGCTTATGGTGCACCCTTGGGTGGCGTAGGCGGATGCCATGGCATGTAGCATGTCGATGCGGTGCGAGCTCCGTATGCACATGGCGCACGTCATTGGCTAGGGCGAAGAATGCAAGTGGCGCGCGAGTATGGATGGCGCATGACCAGGTGGCGTCCTGGTATGTGTAGTGGCTTCCGTGTAATGCGCGGCTCTATATGGCGTGGTGTAAGGTCCATGTAGCGTGACACATGGACTAGCAACTCAGTTCAGGCACGCGCGCATGTTTGCATCGGAAACAAAACAGCTGGTTGGACTTGGTCAAACTAGTTGTTTCAACTCGTTTAATTCTAGTCATTAAGAGAAATGACAGTTTTGACCGAACCACTAAAGTCTATTTATGTAGATATTTAAACCCCTTTATTACAAGATTAATGATCTTGATTAATTGTCTAATTCATGACAATAATAATTAGGGTTTAATGACTTCTTTATGTGCGTGAGTATAAGAAGTGGATGATGCTTCATTCTAGATACGATCGAAAAAGAAGGAAAACATACATAAAATATGTCTTTTGTTCCATGAAAAATTTAGAGAGGAGCACTCTCTAAATTGTTCTTTTCTCAACTTCATATTTTTCTTAATTGTATAAACACCATTATACCCGGTGCTATCTCGGGCATGAGAGTCATCTCCGGCAGTACACATACTGTTCCGGTTGTTGTACCCTGGGAGACAGAACCGTCTGAGAGGAGGCGCGGAATCTGTTTTAAGGGAAGCGTGTTGAACACGTGCCTCAGCCAAAACCGTCAACAATTTTGCTTGTCTTGCAGCGGAGTTTCGATCTGGAAGGTGCGGTTGAAGTTACCAAAGACGCTTGCTTGAATCAAGATTGGTACAATTATATTGTATTTTATATTCATTTATTTAATTTTTGTAACCGATATTGTACTAGTTGAATTTCCCACAAATAACGAGAGTCTCGTTATTATATATTTTGTAATATATTTTATTAAAAAGTGAACCTAGTTCTTACAATCTTAAAACAGACTTTCGTGAAGATTGTTGCTACAATCTTAAATCCCTTCTCTACAAGGATTTAGGTTCACCAAAGTTTAAAATATTAATTGAGATTTTTGTTAAAATCTTGTAAATATTTTTGGGAAATATTTATTTAGTACAATAAGTCGGATTAATTTTAATGATTGGAGTACAATCTTTAATCCGAATACCGTGTTATAAAACCATACAATTTGATTCAAGATTGAATGGGTTTTGTTCGTGTTTAGATAACACGAATTTTTATACAAAAATTTATATGTATTTCGAATGGTTGGAATACTAATTTTTCTAATGAGCGAATTATAAATTGGTAATTTTTGTAAACCCATATAATGTGTATTGTAACGACTCTCATCAAAAGTCATAATTATTAAATTAATTTGACCAATAGGAAACCCTAATTGAGACACCCAAGTGATTCTGCGCAAACCCTAAGATTTTCAGAAAAATCAGAATCAGGATCAGGGCCCCTAAAACTCAGGGGGGGTATTTCCTAGTTACGATTATCCACTTAAAACGTAGGCAGAAAGGAATTTTCAGAAACTGTCGACTCAGCTGAGCTAGTCCCACACGTGGCAACCCTATACATAAAAATAGTTCTTACGCGGGCCGCCTCAAGTTAGCTTAGATCTCACACGGGCCGCCTAAGGGACAAAATTCACCTATAAATACAGGAGTTTGGGACTTGATTCTGGGAGTTGAAACGACGAAGAAATTCCAATTCTACACGGAGTTATGCTCTGTATACTCCAATTAACACACACGATTCACTAATCGACGCCGCAATCAGGGTATTAGCACAATCGCTGCTACGATTCATTTTCCGACGATCAATATATCCAATGAATGTTTAAGTGCCGCCCACATTAGGTTTATACTTTATCGTTCGTCATTAATTTGACGGATCATCGTTAATTCGATGGATGAAGTATTGTACTTTATCGTTCGTCATTAATTTGACGGATCATCGTTAAATCGATGGATGAAGTATTGCACTTTGTCGTTCGTTGTGAGAATTTGATCTCGTGAGTTATCGTAATTGCTGGATTGATTACTAACCCAGTTTTGTGTGCCTGTTATTAAATTTAGGATAAAAGGCTAAATCAGTAGGCCAAACTCTGCCCGTATAAATCTGCAATGTGAGTCATTCTCTTTTTATAAACTGTTTTACAATACTCCAAATTATTTTCAAGGTTATAATTACAGGGACTAAGTCGTGGATATCTTGAATTACTGGTTAGTGGGGTATTGTGCACATTACTAATTCTCACCCAGTTAGGTTCATTGACCTACTCGGGATAATCACTGTTAGGTTCATTGACCTACAGGGATAATCGTCACTATTTAGGTTCATTGATCTAAATAGTGGTATGACCATCGTCACCATTGTGACATAGAGCCAGATAAAGATAAGATAGAAGCCATTGTAATTGCTCTTATGCTGTAATTTATAACTATGCATCATTATGCAAAATAGAATGATTCACTCAGTATTTCCCGCTGACAAAACCTTTTTCAAACATGTTTCAGGTGACCTGTTATGAACCAGGAAAAGTGCCATATAGCACTACAAGCTCAAAGAAGTGGCTCAGTATAAAATAAAGAAACATGTTTTGTAAAATAAAAGATTTCTTCGTGAAATCAATTGATTGTAAATTACCGGGTTTTATCCCGCGTTGTGAAATAAAATAATCGGGAAATATTTACATTTTAAAAGATCCTGATGAAAACTTCCGCTGTCAAACTCAATTAATTAAATACCGCAGGATTTCTGTCCCGCGGCTCCTGAAACGGGTCAAACCGGGTCGGGGGCCGTGACAGAAAAAGGTGGTATCAGAGCCACTTATCGAGCCACTGATTTAAGCCAATTAAGTATTTAGAAAAATACTTAAATTTTATTAATTGCTATTTTGTGATTATATGTTTTAATTATTTGAATAATTTTGAATAGTATGGGCAGATTTTTATATGTTAGCTACTGTAATAGTAAATATAAATCTTTAAATATTCTGATTTAAAGTTTAGCATTTTATTATCTACAGTCTAAAAACCTTATAAATAAATTTACAAATAAAACCTAGTATGTTTTAATTTTTAGTTGGTTTGGTAGTATGAAATACTATTTAAAAAGTTGTTCTATAAAATTTTGTTATGACTTAGTAATTGTGTGTATTTTGCTAAACAGCATGAGTGATCTGTCGGAAGCCCTTCAGAATTTAAATCTCTATCCAGTAAGAATAGAAGTTTCCAGAGATTTCAATAGGTATATTCCAGACATAGAAGAACCTATAGAATTCAACGCTTTACCTCTTGAGAAACCTAAGCCTAAGAAAATGGAAATTGGGGAAAGTTCTAGGCAAATTGAGAGGTTACCATCTCAAGAAGAACTAGATTTTATAATGGCAACCGATGATACTATTGAGCCTATTAAAGAAAATGATTTTATTCATTCTCTTGAAACACAACTACCAATGAAATTAGAACCAGTTACTCCAAACCTTTCAATCCACTCACAAATAGATGAATGGGTGAATAATGAAATACTGTTACAAAACCATCCTTATATGCTTTTTCCTAAGATCAAACCAGAACTTTTACCAAATTCACCAATAAGTAACGAGAATAGGACTGAACTCCATCATTTTGACAACATGGATGCTGGGAATAGGATCCAAGAGATTTTGGGGCAGATCTCCTGGAAATACGATGAGAAGGAACGCCGTTAGTAGAACATCACCTGACAAAGGATAGGGGATTTATGAAACTGTGGGTATGTAATAGTAATAGTAAAATCGGTATGTGTAAAATAAATAATAAAACGGGTGTATATAGAAGCATGATATAAGGAAATTTTAGAAAGTTACAAATTTTGTTTGTATATTCGTTTATGTGATTATGTGCAACTAAATTGTGACATTGGATTATTTCCTTTATACTAATTATTTATTTATAAATTAGATATCAGATGGAAAACGCTAATAATGAACCAGTTAATGAGGTTAATCAATCTGAGCAACAACTAGGGGACCAATATGTGACTAGGCAAGATATAGAAAATATCGTTGCTCAAGGGATAGCCAACACTATTCCAGGAATAGTTGCTCAAGGGATAGCCAATGCTATTCCAGCAATCATTGCTGCTGTTAAAAATCCAATCGAACCGCAACAAGTTGTTCCTAGTAAACGCATTTCTGAAGATAATTTCAGTAATAGCGTAAATGGAGGCGGTAATCATGTTAATCATGATAATGAACCACGGCAAGCTCCGCTCCCTAAGAAAAGGAAAGTTGCAACACCTGGTTGCACTTACAAAGAATTTCTTGCTTGTAAACCCACTGAGTTTGCAGGCAATGAAGGAGCGACTGCGACACTGCGTTGGTTAGAGAAAACCGAGGCAGTAATTGCCATAAGTAAATGTGCTCAGGATGATCAGGTTATGTATGTATCAAACCTTTTCAAAGAAGTGGCGTTAGAATGGTGGAACACAGTGTTACAGGAAAAAGGAAGAAGGATGGCGTATGCTATGAACTGGGAAGAATTTAAGAGTCTTGTAGAAAGAAAATTCTGTCCCGAATATGAAAAAGATCAAATGGCAAATAAGTTTCTAACCCACCGGATGGTGGATGTAGATTGTCGAGGGTATACTACGACATTCTTCGAATATGCTCGAGTGGTACCAACCCTGGCTTCGCCAGAGCCGGTACTTATTTCTCGTTATATTTGGGGATTGATTTCCGAAATCCGTAATATCGTCAAGGCTGCGAAACCTCATACGATTGATGATGCAGTAGAATTAGCCAATACTCTAACTGACGAGCTAGTACGAACAAGAGAAGAAAATAGAAGGAAGGAAGTAGCCCAAAAGATTACCCAAGAATTCCGTTCGGGTAACCATAACAATTTCAAGAAAGGAGGGAATGGGCAATCTTCTACTAGTCCATTTTGCAATTCTTGCAAAAGGAAGCATTTTGGAAGATGCAAAGGATATTGCAATTTTTGCAAAATTCCAGGGCATCAAGAAGAAGACTGTAGGAGGAAGAAATTTTCAGTTTGTTACAACTGTGGAGAAACTGGACATCTTAGGCCAAATTGTCCAAAACTGAATAAACCATTTGACAATCAAGCCAAACCGGCAGAAGGAGCAAAAAGGAATGCGAGAGCCTTTCAGCTGACTACTCAAGAAGCCGAGATGATTCCAGATGTGATAGCCGGTATGTTCTTAGTTCACAACGTTTACACAATAGTATTATTTGACTCTGGTGTAAACCAAAGTTTTATAAATACTTTACTCTGCCAAACTCTTAATTTACTTTTAACCAGTATTAGGCAGATTTCTACAGTAGAAACGACAGATGGGAATTCAGTTAAAATAAATAAGGTTCTGCAAAAAGTAGAAATAGAACTTTTAAGTCATAAAATTTCTGCAACCTTATTATCTATGAAATTAGCTGAATTCGATGATATTTTGGGAATGGATTGGTTAGTAAACAATTATGCTCGAATTATCTGTGATAAGAATTCTATAGAAGTTTGAGCAGTCATTGGAGAAGTAATAATGATTACAGGAAATAAGTCATGAAAAATCATAAAGATCATATTAGTAATAAAGGTTGCTAATTATGAATGAAAGCAAGGAATAGTATATATGATTTCAATAATCATTAATACTAAAGATAAAGAATTTAAGGAAATTTCTGTAGTTTCAAGAATACCCAGATATATTCCCAAGAAGAGTACCAGGATTACCACCAGATAGGAAGATAGAATTTAGGATTCATCTAAAATTCCGGGAATTTTACCGATAAGTCAGGGAACCTTATCGGTTAGCACAATTTTGGTTGTTAAGAAAAAAATATGGTTCGATGAGAAAGTGTATTGATTAGAAGGTTACAATTAAGAATCAATACCTAGAATTGATGATCTATTCAATCAAATTCCAGGGAAATAGATATTTTCTAAGATCAACTTACGTTCCGGATATCATCAATTGAATATACAAGAAGAAGAAGACATACCTAAAACTATTTTCAGAACTAGGTATGGTCATTACGAGTTTATAATCATACCCTTCGGATAAATGAATGCACCTTCAGCATTCATGGACATGATAAATAGGATCTGTAAACATGATTTGGATAAATTTGTAATTGTCTTCATAGACGATATACTTATTTATTCCAAAAGTCAGGAAGAACATTATCAGCACTGGCATGTACTCTTAACTTTGTTAAGAAAAGAAAAGCTTTACGCCAAATTTTCGAAGAATGAATTTTGACTGCTAGAAGTGCAATTTTAGGTCATATGGTGAATCCCGAAGGTATTCACATAAATCCTGATAAGATATTACCAAATGAAAGGTTCCCTAATCCGCAATGGAAATTAGAAGTTTAGTCGGATACTACAGATGATTTATTAAGGATTTTTCTAAGATAGTTATACCATTAACTAAGTTAACCTGTAAAATCGCTAAGTTTGAATAAGGATCTTAAAGAAAAAAAAATTATTAACCAAATACTCAGATATTAGCCTTATGAACTAAAGATTTTGAAGTATAAGGTAATGCTTCAAAGTTAGGATTTGAATGCATGTTAATGCAACGCAAAAAGGTAATTGCATATGCATCAAGGTAATTGAAAAAGAACGAAGGAACTATACCACTCATGAGTTAGAATTAGGAACCATAATTTTTGCCTTAAGATTTGGAGACATTATCTGTATGGAAGTAAGGATACTATCTATACGGATTATAAGAATTTAAGATATATATTTTTGGGCAAAAAGAATTAAACATGAGATAAAGGAGATGGATGAAAATCCTAAGTGACTATAACTGTGATATTCAGTATCACAAAGGAAAGGGATGAAGACGACAAGAGATCGACAGAAAAGTTATACAGATAATAGACGAAAGCTGTTGGAGTTCGAGTTGGAGACAAAATGTAATTGAAAGTATCTCCTTGGAAAGGAGTAAGAAAGGAAAGTTTAGTCCAAGATACGTAAGACCATTTCAGTAATCCAACATATAGGACTAGTTGCTTATCATTTACAAACTACCAAGAAAGTTAGTTGGAGTACATGATGTATTTCATGTATCCAATCTCAAGAAATATTTATCAAATGAATCACTGGTAGTACATCTGCGAGATATAAAGGTAAACCAATAAGTGTTAGTTCAAGTAAAGTGGGATTCAAAGATAGGACCTTAATACACTTGGAAACTGGAATTTGAAGAGAAAGTATCCTCAATTATTCCAGTAAATCTCGAGGACGAGATTTTTCTTAAGGTGGGGAGAATGTAACGACTCTCATCAAAAGTCATAATTATTAAATTAATTTGACCAATAGGAAACCCTAATTGAGACACCCAAGTGATTCTGCGCAAACCCTAAGATTTTCAGAAAAATCAGAATCAGGATCAGGGCCCCTAAAACTCAGGGGGGGTATTTCCTAGTTACGATTATCCACTTAAAACGTAGGCAGAAAGGAATTTTCAGAAACTGTCGACTCAGCTGAGCTAGTCCCACACGTGGCAACGCTATACATAAAAATAGTTCTTACGCGGGCCGCCTCAAGTTAGCTTAGATCTCACGCGGGCCGCCTAAGGGACAAAATTCACCTATAAATACAGGAGTTTGGGACTTGATTATGGGAGTTGAAACGACGAAGAAATTCCAATTCTACACGGAGTTATGCTCTGTATACTCCAATTAACACACACGATTCACTAATCGACGCCGCAATCAGGGTATTAGCACAATCGCTGCTACGATTCATTTTCCGACGATCAATATATCCAATGAATGTTTAAGTGCCGCCCACATTAGGGTTATACTTTATCGTTCGTCATTAATTTGACGGATCATCGTTAATTCGATGGATGAAGTATTGTACTTTATCGTTCGTCATTAATTTGACGGATCATCGTTAAATCGATGGATGAAGTATTGCACTTTGTCGTTCGTTGTGAGAATTTGATCTCGTGAGTTATCGTAATTGCTGGATTGATTACTAACCCAGTTTTGTGTGCCTGTTATTAAATTTAGGATAAAAGGCTAAATCAGTAGGCCAAACTCTGCCCGTATAAATCTGCAATGTGAGTCATTCTCTTTTTATAAACTGTTTTACAATACTCCAAATTATTTTCAAGGTTATAATTACAGGGACTAAGTCGTGGATATCTTGAATTACTGGTTAGTGGGGTATTGTGCACATTACTAATTCTCACCCAGTTAGGTTCATTGACCTACTCGGGATAATCACTGTTAGGTTCATTGACCTACAGGGATAATCGTCACTATTTAGGTTCATTGATCTAAATAGTGGTATGACCATCGTCACCATTGTGACATAGAGCCAGATAAAGATAAGATAGAAGCCATTGTAATTGCTCTTATGCTGTAATTTATAACTATGCATCATTATGCAAAATAGAATGATTCACTCAGTATTTCCCGCTGACAAAACCTTTTTCAAACATGTTTCAGGTGACCTGTTATGAACCAGGAAAAGTGCCATATAGCACTACAAGCTCAAAGAAGTGGCTCAGTATAAAATAAAGAAACATGTTTTGTAAAATAAAAGATTTCTTCGTGAAATCAATTGATTGTAAATTACCGGGTTTTATCCCGCGTTGTGAAATAAAATAATCGGGAAATATTTACATTTTAAAAGATCCTGATGAAAACTTCCGCTGTCAAACTCAATTAATTAAATACCGCAGGATTTCTGTCCCGCGGCTCCTGAAACGGGTCAAACCGGGTCGGGGGCCGTGACATGTATGAACGATGGAAATTCTCTAAGGAGAATGTTAGATGTAATTTGGTAAAATAATATTGGTTTCAAATGTCTTGAAACGTATATATTTTCTAATGAGTGTATTAGAAAGTAATTATTTTATAAAATTACAAGTTTTTCAAACATTTATGTGTTCTAACAAGCGTGTTAGAAATAATTATTTTGTATAATAATAACTTTTAAAACATCTATATGTTCTAACGAGCGTGTTAGGAACAATGTTTTAAAGACGGTTGGATGTTCTAACGAGCGTGTTAGAAACAATATTTCAAATACGTTTAGATTTTCTAACGAGCGTGTTAGAAAAGATTATTTTTTTTCCAAATAATTACCAACGAGCGTGTTGGAAACAATTATTTTGGATATAATAAATCTTGAAACGGTTTCGTCTAAACCTTTAAATTTCTAACAAGCAAGTTAGAAACGGTTTTTTACATAAATATTAAAATGGTTTCGTATTTGTTTATTTCTAATGAGAGTATTAGAAATAGTTTATATTTTTTTTATAAACTTCGAAACAAATTTTGTAATCAATTATTTCTAACGAGCGTGTTAGAAACTATTTAAAGAGTTTGATAGTTGTTTATTTTCTAACGAGCGTGTTAGAAACGATTTAACGACTTTGTCAATTGTTTATTTCTAACAAGCGGGTTAGAAAACGTTTATTTTATATAAACCAAAAACGGCTTATGGCAATTATAATCGTTTAATTTTCTAATGGGCGTATTAGAATTAGTTTATCTTATAACCAACTATAACGATTTGCAATCGTTAATTTCTAACGAGCGGGTTAGAACCGGGTTAACTATGATAAACTATTTAACATGATTTGTAATCGTTTATATATATTTTCTAACGAGCATGTTAGAAAAGATTTGTGTTTATTTCTAACGAGCGTGTTAGAAAACGTTTATTTAAATAAACAAAAAGGGAATAAATGTATTCGTTTTATTTCTAACGAGCTCGTTAGAAGCGGTTTACTTTATAAAAACCGAATATTTCGAATATTTGTTCAACTTTTAAATTCTAATTAGCATATTAGAATTGGTTATCATACAAACCACTCATTTTAACGATTGCTAATCGTTATTATCTAACAGCGGTTAGAAATGGTTTGAATATGATAAACCATTTATTAAAACAATGTGTATTCGTTTTATTTTCAAACGAGCGATTTTGAAATTGTTTTATTTATTAAACTATTATAAGGTTTATTGTCTTGATTTGTAATCAAAACATAATTATAAGGTTTATTGTCTTGATTTGCCAATATTACAAGCTTTTACACTCTCAAACCTAAATATTTATTTATTTACTTAATTTAAATAACAAACATGGTTAATAATTTTAACACAACTAATTATATAAAAACTACAAGTGTCAAACAGAGGTAACTATATAATAAACAAAGTTCAAAACAGCAAACAACATTCAATAGAATACAGCATACTAATTCCTAATCAATGGGTGAAACAGCATACAAAGTTCATCCATCTGTTGACCCAAGTCAACAGATGTATCAACCACTGTTTTATTTTCAAACATCTGTTCCCAATAACAGAGCTTTGATCATTTAAACAGACCTTTGCCAATATTACAAACTTTTACACTCTCAAACATAAATATTCATTTACTTAATTTAAATAACAAACATGGTTAATAATTTTAACACAACTAATTATATAAAAACTACAAGTGTCAAAACAACAAACAACATTCAATAAAATACAGCATACTAATTCCTAATCAATGGGTGAAACTGTCGCAACCCCCGATCCCACATCCCAGGGAACGGGCGGCCGCGATCCGGTTTCGGTGGTATCGCGTATTGTCTAATTTGGCAGCGGAAATTTTCATCAGGACCGTAGTTAGGAAATACTGGATCAGAGTAAAATACCACATTTCCATAATATTAAACATATGGGATAAAACCCAAGTTCATAGTACACACGTTTTCATAGGAATAAATCCTATTTTATTTAATAAAAACATCTATTTTATTTTTAGGTAACTTTATTGCCACTTTTCCAAGCCTTCAGTGCTGTCCAGCTGGCTTCTATTTGGCTTTCACAATTTGTTACCTGAAACGCGTTTTAAAAACATTTGTCAGTGGGAAATACTGGTGAGTGAATCCCAGTTTAATCAAGCTTAATAAAAAAAACCCAGTGTACAGTATTGAGGGCGATCTCGCAATTATATTTGTTTCCAAGATATACCAATTAACATCCATGGTACTGTCAGACCCGACTTGTGGAAATGTTACTCCTTGACCAGGTGGTAACAAATTTTGTATACAAAACCCCAACATACTCATGATAATTGTATTCTTACAAATACTCAATAACTGCATCATACACATTTAATTATATGAGGTTTTGTAAAAATAGTTAACAAAAGGTTCACAAAAAGTGGATCAACTCACATTGCTGTCTTAGATTTTTCGTAAGGGTTTCCTGGTGACAATCTATAATTTACATAAATGCACACGCGTTAGTATAATAACCCATTTTAACATTAGTAATACCCTCCCCGAGACGGCATTCCAACGACTACGTCGGGCAGAACCACGACAGCCGTTACGGAACCCTAGATCAATCGGGCAGCATATCTAATACGTATCCAGGGGTTATAATACTTAAAATGGAGCAGAACTTCGCTATTTAGGGGGGTATTATACCCGAGTATAAAGCCTACACTTCAGAATTTGAGATTTAACAAAAGGAAATGAGCGATCGGAACTGAAGGCTGATGCCCTTCTTATATAGGGCCTGATTTTCACTTTTACGCGGCTCGCGTAAATGTTAACACAGGGCTACGCGGCCCACGTCAAACCCTGGTCAACGCGTAGCTGATCCGGGTCAGCAACTAGACTCGCCACGATGATGACACGTGTCATCACCGGGCTGCGCCACAACTTTGATCTCACGCGGCCCGCGTAAACTTAACGGGGTGGCTTACGCGGCCCGCCTAAACTCAAAAATCAGGTTTTACCTTTAAACGGCCCGCGTAAGACTTTTAAGAGGTTTACGCGGCCCGCCTCAGCCCAAAATTTAAATTTTTAATTAAATTTAATAATATTTAGGGTATTCGGGGCCCGTTTTCACGTATGAGGTGTATTTTGGGACATATTGGGATATTTTAAAATATATTAGGGTGTTGGAAATTATTCGAGGGTGTTGGTTTTCTTGAGGATTGTTACATCCTCCCCACCTTGTTTTAGAGCTCGTCCTCAAGATCTACTGGAACAAGTGTGGATATTTTCTTTGCATTTCAGATTCAAGCTCCCATGTATACTCAGGTCCTCTTTTGGAGTCCCACTTCACTTTGACTAGAACTAATCTCTTGTGCTTGAGATTCTTGACTTTCCTGTCTTCAATCTGTAGAGGCCTTTCTACAAATTTGAGTTGTTCATTTACCTCTATATCCTTAAGAGGTATCATCAGTGATTCATCGGCTAAGCATTTCTTGAGATTAGATACATGAAATACATCATGTATTTATGCCATTTCCTCTGGCAGTTGTAGCTGATAGGCTACAGATCCTATTCTTCTAATAATCTCAAAAGGTCCAACATACCTGGGACTTAGCTTTCCCCTTTTGATGAATCTTACTACTCCTTTCCAAGGAGAGACCTTTAACAATACTTTATCTCCTACTTGAAATTCCAATGGTTTGCGTCGGTTGTTAGCATAGCTCTTCTGTCGATCACGTGCTGCTTTCAGTCGTTCCTTGACTTGAATAATCTTGTCGGTTGTTTCTTGCACTATCTCAGGTCCAGATAGTTGCTTTTCCCCAATTTCGGCCCAACAGACTGGGGTTCGGCACTTTCGTCCATAAAGTGCTTCGAATGGTGCAGCATTGATACTTGTGTGATAACTATTATTATAAGAAAATTCTATTAAAGGTAAGTGATCGTCCCAATTACCTCTGAAATCAATTACACAAGCTCTAAGCATGTCCTCCATTGTCTGAATTGTCCTTTCGCTTTGTCAGTCTGTTTGAGGATGATAAGCTGTGCTTAGATTTAACTTGGTTCCCATTGCCTTTTGGAAACTTGACCAAAAATGAGAGGTAAAACGGCTATCTCTATCAGAAATAATTGATAAAGGTATTCCATGTAATGAAACTATTTCATTTACATATAATTTAGCTAGCTGTTCCATACTGAAAGTTTCTTTCATTGGTAGGAAATGAGCTGACTTGGTTAGCCTATCTACAATCACCCAGATTGTACCATTTCCTTTCTTTGTTTTGGGTAATTTAGTAACAAAATCCATTGTTATTAGTTCCCATTTCATACTGGCATTTCTAACTCTTGTAATAAACCTGAGGGTTTCTGATGTTCAGCTTTAACTTGTGAACAAGTTAAACATTTAGAAACATAGGTTGCTATGTCCTTTTTCATTCCTATCCACCAGAAATTCTTTCTTAAATCCTGGTACATTTTATCACTTCCAGGATGCATCGTATATTTAGACTTATGGGCTTCTTCTAATATACGATGACGCAGGTTTCCTAACTTAGGTATCCACATTCACTTTTTTTATGGAATCTCCAAATTCCATCCGTTCCTTGTTCTAATTCCTTTAGCATACCTTTTAATTTTTCAGTATCATCCTTGATTACTGATTCTTGTGCTTTTCTAATATGATCATTTAAATCCACTTGTAGATTTAATTTAAGAGAACGTACCCTTTTTGGCTTTTTGTGATACTTTCGGCTTAAAGCACCTGCCACTACATTTGCTCTTCCTTAATGATACTGGATATCACAATCATAATCACTAAGCATCTCCATCCAGCGTCTTTGTCTCATATTCAATTCCTTTTGCCCGAAAACATACCTTAAACTCTTATGATCAGTTAATATGGTAAACCTACTACCATAAAGATAATGTCTCCAAATCTTAAGGGCAAAAATTATAGCTCTTAATTCTAGATCATGGGTTGAATAATTCTCTTCATGATTCTTAAGTTGTCTAGATGCGTAAGCTATAACCTTTTGGCGTTGCATCAACACACATCCATAACCTAATTTAGAAGCGTCACAATAGACTACAAAGTCTTCAGTTCCTTCTGGTAACGCTAATATGGGTGCATGTGTTAATCTTTGCTTAAGAATTATAAATGCTTCTTCTTGCTTTGGTCCCCATTCAAACTTAATGGATTTACAGGTTAACTTAGTTAAAGGAATGGCTATTCTAGAAATTTTTTGAATAAATCTTCTATAATAACCGGCCAATCCTAAGAAACTTCTAACCTCGGTTGGTGATTCAGGGGTTTTCCATTTGGTAATCGCCTCGATCTTTGTTGGATCCACATGAATTCCTTCATGATCAACTAAGTGTCCAAGAAACTGTACTTGCTCTAACCAAAACTCGCACTTTGAAAATTTAGCGTAAATCTTTTCATTTCTTAATAAACTTAAAAGTGCGTGCAAATGTTTTGCATGTTCCTCTTTACTTTTAGAGTAATCATCTATAAAAACAATTATGAATTTATCCAAATATGGCTTACATATTCGGTTCATCATGTCCATAAATGCAGCTGGGGCATTGGTTAAACCAAATGGCATGACGGTAAATTCATAATGGCTATATCTTGTTCTAAATGCGGTTTTAGGAATGTCCTCTTCCTGTACCTTTAATTGATGATATCCTGACCTTAAATCGATTTTAGAGAAAAATCGAGCTCCTTGCAATTGATCGAACAGATCATCGATTCCCGGTAATGGGTACCGATTCTTAATCGTGACCTTGTTCAATTCACAGTAATCAATGCACATACGCATTGATCCGTCCTTCTTTTTAAAGAATAAAATTGGTGCTCCCCAAGGCAACGAACTTGGCTGTATGAATCCTTTCTCCAACAATTCGTCTAACTGTTTCTTTAGTTCCTGCATTTCGGCGGGTGCCAAACGGTAAGGTGCTTTGGCAATTGGCGCTGTTCCTGGCAGTAGATGAATTCTGAATTCAACTTCTCTGTCCGGTGGTAGTCCTGGTAATTCTTCTGGAAATACATCTGAAAACTGAGATACTGCTGGAATATCTTTTAGTTCTTTTCCTTTAGTGTTAGTGATTATAGAAATCAAATACACTATAGATCCTTTTCTTATATAGCTTGCAGTTTTCATCACAGAGATGAATTTCGTGGATCTAGATGGCTTATCTCCTTTAATTGTGATCTTTTCACCCTTTGGTGAATTTACTTGAATTGACTTTTGATCACATAAGATACTGGCTTTATTGGCTATTAACCAATCCATTCCTAATACAATATCAAATCTTGCCAGATTCATTGGGTAAAGGTTTGCCATAAACTTTTGATTTAAAAATTCTATTCTTGCTCCCTGCAAGATTTCAGAAATCCTAACAGTTTCTCCATTTGCTGTCTCTACTAGACATTCTTGTGGTAGTTTAGTTAATGACTGATTTAGAAGTTTGCAAAACGAAGTATTAATAAAACTTTGGTTTGCACCAAAGTCAAATAATACTTTAGCAAAAACACCATTAACTAAAAACGTACCAGCTATCACGTCTGGAATCATATTGGCTTCATCTGCAGTTAGAACGAATGCTCTAGCATTTTTAGCGTTCTTGTTGTTCACGGCTGGAGCTAGTTTCGGACAGTTCGGCTTGATGTGACCTTTTTCTCCACAGTTGAAGCACAGTCCATTACTGGATTTTCTCCTGCAATCTTCTTCCTTGTGTCCTGGCATCTTGCAAAAATTGCAAAGAGTGGAGCATTTTCCCGAATGCTTTTTCTTGCAGACCTTGCAGAATGGTGCAGAGGTAGAACCCATATTCCTACGGCTGAAATTCCCAGAACGGAATTCTTGGGTAAATCTTTGAGCTAGGTTTCTCCTCTGGTCTTCTTCTCTAGTACGGATTAACTCATCTGTCAAGGTATTTGCTAGTTCTACAGCTTCTTCTATAGTTTGGGGTCTAGCTGCCTTGACTACATATCTAATCTCCCCAATTAATCCCCATATGTAACGGGAGATTAATACCGGTTCAGGTGATGCAAGGGTTGGTACTATTCTAGCATATTCAAAGAATGTAGTAGTATACCCCTTACTATCTACCCCGGTCATTCTAAGGTTCAGGAACTTATTCGCTATCTGTTCCTTTTCATTGAGAGGGCAGAATTTCCTTTCTACCATATTCTTAAATTCCTCCCATTCCATGTTGTATATCCTATCACTTCCTCTTGACTGAAGGATAGTGTTCCACCATTCTAAGGCTGAGTTCTTAAACAAATTAGAAGCAAACATTATCTTATCTTCTTCAGCACACTTGCTTATTTTTAAAACAGCCTCAGTCTTTTCTATCCAGCGTAGAGCTGCAATGGGTCCTTCATTGCCCGAGAATTCTATTGGTTTGCAGGACCAGAATTCTTTATAAGAACAACCATAAGGCACGGTTCTTCTTCTTTTGGGAATGGGCACTTGAAGTATGGGTCCATTCTTCACGCTGTTTTCTGGTTCAGTTGGTCGCTTACTGCTATGTTTACTTTTATTGTCAGCATCCTTAACAGTTTGGAGAATAAATGACATTGCATCTATAATTCCTTGTGCTACTATGTGTTGGATAGCACTATTATCCACTTGGTTTCCATTGTTATTGATGCTTGGATTCTCACTAACCAAGTTAATGTTACTCTGGTTATCGTTATTCAGATTTCCTTGATTTCCTTCGTCGGCCATCTGAATTTTAAACATTTATCACGTATTAATATCACAAAGTAATATTTAATATAGTCAATCACATGACACGCAATTTAGCCAAAAGTGTCGATCATTGCGACTTACTCTATTTTCATATACTATGCATCTATTACTCATTAGTACTGAAATTAAAAATTACAATACCGACTGAAATTTAAAACTATACTACTAGTAATAGGCATCCGTAGTTTTTTTTTATACACATACACACATATTATATTATTTTATTATTATTATTATTATTACTACCGTTCTACCATCACATTCACGGATATGGATTCATCCAAAAATCCATATTGCGCTCGTCATACTTCCAGACGAGTCGCTCTCCCACCTGTCTCATCCGTTCACTACTTTCTAAAATTTCCTCACCAAATTTCCTAAGTTCTTGTACGTTTTCTGCACTCATTGGGGGTGCAGGTTCTAGGACTGGGTTCGGAATCTGTGGTGCGGGTTCCTGGTATGGGGGTGTAGGTGCCTGGAATCGGTAAAGATCTTCTAAAATCTCCCTAATGTATTCATCGTGGTAATAGGGATCTAAAGGATCCAAACCTGGGTAGGCTCCTAAGTTCTGCATGGGTGTGTCTTCATGTATCGGGTAACGTTGCACATAGTCCCTAACGTCATCCTACCAGGGGTCGTAATTTGGGTTTAAGGGGTTTGGTGCTGGTACCCTAGGTATTTCTTCCGGATTGAAGTCATGCATTTCTACTTGGTTTTCAGGGTTTTCTATTTCCATCGGTTGGTCAGGGATTGGTGGTTGTGGTTGGGGTGCTATTATTTGCTCCAGATTAGGGTTAGCTGCAGTGGTGGCTAGGATATGGATATTGGCTATACCCCTATTGAGCATATCCTGGGCATAGGCATCTGTCTCTCTCTTAGCTGTTGCTAGTGCTCTCTGGTCTTGTAACTTTTTCATACGTTTTCTACGCTCGTGTGTCCCTCTACTGAACCATCCCCTCTTTTTCTGAGGAAATGGCTCCTCTGACTGAGTCTTAAACACAAAGATTCCTTCTTCCGTATCAGCAGAGTACCCTGAGAGGGCAGGCTGAGAAGATGAGGTGCCTTCGCTTCTAGGCGAACCAGACAATTGACGGTACGCGTCAAATGGTCCTTGGTCGCTCATGCTGTAAACTAACAAATAGTCAAATAACACATAACAATAAAATACATTTATGCACGTATTCCTGTAATTTATTAACTAACAGATTGAATTTTGATGTTAGCAGAACACTTCTTTGGCTGAATCAGTGGCTTAGCTCTGATACCACCTTCTGTGGCAACCCCCGATCCCACATCCCAGAGAACGGGCGGCCGCGAGCCAGTTTTGGTGGTATCGCGTATTGTCTAATTTGGCAGCGGAAATTTTCATCAGGACCGTAGTTAGGAAATATTGGATCAAAGTAAAATACCACATTTCCATAATATTAAACATATGGGATAAAACCCATGTTCATAGTACACACGTTTTCATAGGAATAAATCCTATTTTATTTAATAAAAACATCTATTTTATTTTAGGTAACTTTATTGCCACTTTTCCAAGCCTTCAGTGCTGTCCAACTGGCTTCTATTTGGCTTTCACAATTTGTTACCTGAAACGCGTTTTAAAAACATTTGTCAGTGGGAAATACTGGTGAGTGAATCCCAGTTTAATCAAGCTTAATAAAAAAAACCAGTGTACAGTATTGAGGGCGATCTCGCAATTATATTTGTTTCCAAGATATATACCAATTAACATCCATGGTACTGTCAGACCCGACTTGTGGAAATGTTACTCCTTGACCAGGTGGTAACAAATTTTGTGTAGAAAACCCCAACATACTCATGATAATTGTATTCATACAAATACTCAATAACTGCTTCATACACATTTAATTGTATGAGGTTTTGTAAAAATAGTTAACAAAAGGTTCACAAAAAGTGGATCAACTCAAATTGCTGTCTTAGATTTTTCGTAAGGGTTTCCTGGTGACAATCTATAATTTACACAAATGCACACGCGTTAGTATAATAACCCATTTTAACATTAGTAATACCCTCCCCGAGACGGCATTCCAACGACTACGTCGGGCAAAACCACGACAGCCGTTACGGAACCCTAGATCAATCGGGCAGCATATCTAATACGTATCCAGGGGTTATAATACTTACAACGGAGTAGAACTTCGCTATTTAGGGGGGTATTATACCCGAGTATAAAGCCTACACTTCAGAATTTGAGATTTAAGAAAAGGAAATGAGCGATCGGAACTGAAGGCCGATGCCCTTCTTATATAGGGTCTGATTTTCACTTTACGCGGCCCGCGTAAATGTTAACACAGGGCTACGCGGCCCGCGTCAAACCCTGGTCAACGCGTAGTTGATCCGGGTCAGCAACTAGACTCGCCACGATGATGACACGTGTCATCACCGAGCTGTGCCACAACTTTGATCTCACGCGGCCCGTGTAAACTTAACGGGGTGGCTTACGCGGCCCACCTAAACTCAAAAATCAGGTTTTACCTTTAAACGGCCCGTGTAAGACCTTTAAGAGGTTTACGCGGCCCGCCTCAGCCCAAAATTTCAATTTTTAATTAAATTTAATAATATTTAGGGTATTCGGGGCCCGTTTTCACGTATGGGGTGTATTTTGGGACATATTGGGATATTTTAAAATATATTAGGGTGTCGGAAATTATTCGAGGGTGTCGGTTTTCTTGAGGATTGTTACAGAAACAGTAGTCTCGATAAGTAAAGCTCCTTTCGGACCATTGTAGTTGTCAACATGTTGGAGGTATTTCAGAAGTTCGTTGCTCAGATCCACTTCAACCATACCCCCCAGATGCTTGTTATCAGCTACTTATTGTCTTTAATTATATTAGTCCTTCAGCACCTATCTACATAATCAACTACACGAGGATTATTGAAAACAAACACCTTCATCCAGCCTTCTTATTCATATCTGAGCAAATCAACAGTTAGCTCAGCAAACTTTCCAATAACAATCAAATGCAGCCTCTTTGCGATGGTCAAAAAATGCCCTTGGCAAGGATTGACTACAATACTCTCTGGAAAACGAAGCATTCTGAAAGTCTCACTCAGAACATCAAAAGAAACGATGTTGCTCTCACCTAGTGGATACCAATAATTTGAAACCATAAAATATATGGTTTTATCAGCATAAACTCCTGTAGACCATGAATAACCACTTGAACCATAATTGTTTACGCTAGGTATGAGCAAATGGTATAAAAAAACCGATCCCATCCCGATCCTGATACCGATAATCCCGATCCCGACATGTTTCGGTATCGGAAACGGTATCCACATTTTGGTTTTTTCGTATCGGTACGGTATCGGTAAAATACCGACTTTTACCCCCAAAATACCGATACCGTACCGATACCGTACCGAACCGACATGTTTCGGTATCGGTATCGGTATCAAGTATTCATGAAATTTCGGGATCGGGATTATCGGTATCGGGACGGGATCGGGACGGGATCGGTATTTGCTCATCCCTAGTTTACACTACCGAAATTTATTGTTCTCCATGACTCACGACGTCGTGAGTAAACACGAGCAGCAGCTACATTACGGTAACATCTGATGTTCAACACTTTCAGATCATTGAATTGATCAAAATAAATTCCACCAGTATCAGAGTTTTGATCATGATTGTAATTGAAGTAGTCATCAGACAAAACCTTATAGCGCCTGGTAGTTGGATTCCAAAGAATCAGCTCACAGCAAATCCCTTCATTGCAAACTAACAACAAACCATTAAATGACGATAGAATACGTAAGAAGCTAGGGTGGACATTGTTAGGAAAACTTAAGGTTTTGCTTCTAAAAACATCCAAATTACCAGCAACGACGTCGTCAACGACAATTGACGTGTCTTTAAAGGAGAGTAGTTTCTTTTGTAGTGAATCTCCACTTCGGAAAGCATGCATCATCTGAAATCCATGACTTGACAATTCCCTATAAAAATTCTTGGAAAGACATTTGAAACGACCAATATCTTCTGCAGAGAGCCTTGTGAAAATTTCGTCAACAACCACTTGAACCCCAATGTTTTCCATTTTGCAGTGAACCAATGCGTCTTTGAAAGTAAAAGAAATTGCAATGATATTGATAAACAAAAAACTTTTGAAGATGATTGAGTAGATGGATGAAAACGGTAATGATCAAAACCTATGCCCAATGTATTTTATATACCCAATGAAGGCGGTTATGACTAAATACATCGTCAGATGAAAGAATATGATGCGACACTCGTTAGGCTTTTAATGCATTTCCATGGGAAAAATATAAAATTAAACACGTTATTATAATTACAATTAACCTCTTCATTTACCATAAGACGCCTTTACCATAAGACAGAACTGAGTGAGTGACGTGCATTAATTGCAAAGTACATATCCCCGGGCATTTTGAATTTGAAATTACCGGCAATTTCAAAACCACTGCTAAGGTATATGTTTGCCAAAGGAAACATCTGCTAAGTTATACTTTCTTGGCGATGGGCAGTAGTTTGCCCTCTTGAATGTGGGCCAGACCTTTGACATTTAAATATAGAGCAGTAGTTTGAAATTAAATGTATTTTAACTCAGATAAAAAATCTCAGATAAAAAATCTATTCATTTAAAGACCAGCAATACAAAAATATTGCGAATATCTGTTAGCCAACAACAGATATTGCCAACAGTAGCAAGTCAAACAGCCGTTAGATTAGCAGAAGATCACCACTAAACAAATGTTCTCTTTAGGCAGACTTTAGCCTTGACAGAGAGTTAAAGTAGGAGATGCATCAGTATTTACAATTGAGAGGAGGAAATTCTTCGAAAAGCTCTATTAGGCAACAACAGATGTTGGCAACAGTAGCAAGTCAAACAGCCGTTAGATTAGCAGATGATTTACAGCAGATGTTATCTTTTGGCAAACTTTAACCTTGACAGATCTATACATTAACAGAAATTGATACAACATCAACATAATCTAATTAAACTCAAAGACAATTTCACTTCTACATCAAAAGTACCGATCTGCAATAATCAGATGATATAAAAAATTACATAATAATACTTATTCAGCTTAAAATTAGTAAAAATAAAATGCTCCACAAACATTATGAAGATTAAAAGATCAACAATTACATCGAGTACTGAACAACGAAACTTTAAAATCTAACAACCACACTAAGAAATTTATGAATCTAACAGCAAAAATTTAGTGCTTTTAGCTTAAACTCCATCAAGTACCGAACTTCTCAATGTATATCTTCGACAATCGTCATGAACTCCACGGAAGTACTGAATGCATCAACATCGGGTTTCTACAAACCTGGTCTCTCATGAACAGACCAAGATGCAGTACATGAAAACACTTCTTCAGCTGTTAAAGAGTAGCCCTGTCCTCATATACTTAATACTTAACTTGCTTCATAAAGAGCTGCTTTAAACCAAACTTTATGCTTCTTTTAATACAAAAAAGACAGGAAAGACCATTACTCTAGTAAGATAAAATCTTATCATACAGCAGTAGCAGATCCTTTCTTGCGTTTAGTAGGAACTACTGTGGGTTCTACATCATCATCATCTGCCTAAAGTCATATATAATCATCATTTAGTCATAAGCAAAAATTATTTTAAATGTACATTTAATAATCTTTCTTTGTGTTTAATTTAACTTTATGCTTCTTTTAATACAAACCTATAATAACCCGCAGCAGATTGTATGAATTTCAAACAACTGTGATTAGACTGAAATATAAAGCGAGAATTAGAGTATATCACTTCAAAATTTAAAATTCAAAATTTCAAAACTGAAGTAGCAAAAAAAAACATACTTTAAACGATGTTGGAACAATGATGCAGGAAACAACCGTAGAACAATCATCATCATCATCTGCTCAGATCATTCACAATCATCATTTAGTCATAACTCAGATAAAAAATATTTAGTAAAAATCAAAAACAAAAACAAATATAATCATATATATCACATTACCATCATCAAGGCAAACCACATATCCCCAAAATTTGTTCTGAAAGTGGGTCAGAGAGAGCTTCCGTTTTCTCTTATCCTTTATGAATAAATGTCGAGTATTGAGAAGAAGGGATTTGAGGGAGAGATACATTAGAAATGTGGTTTGAAAATACAAAAGAAGAGAACACGAGAATGTAAATATGAAGAGTGAAATGAGAATATAAATCGGTTTATATAAGAAGATGATTAACAGAAGTGAGTGAGTGACATGCATTAAGTGAAAATTACATATCCCCATGCATTTTGAATTTCAAATTACCCGTAATTTCAAAACATCTGCTAACGTATACGTTTCCAAAGGAACCATCTGCTACTTTCTTGTAGATGGGCAGTGGTTTGCCCTTTGGAATGTGGGCCATACCTTTAACATTTGAATATACAAGGCAGTGCTTTGAAATTAAATCAAATGTATTTTAAATGATTTTATATATTAGGCTTTATGATGTAATAATGACATAAGAAAAGCCTTGTTGGACAGCCTCTCCTGCGACATCAGTTTTTCTTATGTCATTGGGATTTCTCCTTTTATAGAAAATATAGATAGGAGACAAGCTCAGCCACTGATCTCATAATTCAAAAATAAGAGAGTGCATTTTTTTGTATGGGTGGAAGAAGTGCTCCTCAAATGGGGAGTGGTAAACTTTTTCTCTAGCCAATAATGTTATGTTATGTCAAGTCCTACTTCATTCCTCATTTTACACTCAATCACTAGGTGTGCTCAAACACATGGAGAGTGGTAAACAATTTAAAATAAAAATAAAAAAATGTGTGATTGGTTGAAAGGGGTTGGGGCCCACCATTAACACACTCTCTCTCCTCTCTCTCTTCTCTTCCCGTATCGATGAGTATTCACCGTTTTTTCCTCTCACCGCTCACCAAAGAAGGGGTGGCATCCCTTTTCCGCGCGGTAAAAGCTACTCACCGAAGGCTTCCCCGAACCCACTCCTTCCACCCTAAATGCCAGGTTCAAATAATTGAAGAGACAAATAAATAAAAAGTATTCTGGCCCTTTATCAGTTGAACCCACCCCCCTTGATTTTCAAACGGCTATAAATTTAAAAAAAAAAATACACCGTATTAACGATCATTTAATTCTCTTTAATTCGAGCAGCTTATTGCTATAGTTTTCTTTAAAAAATTTATATGATTTTGAATACCCATTACGTGATTACTTGATTTTGATACCCAACACATGACTACGTGATTTTGAATAACCAGCACAAGACTACGTGATTTCATTATAGTAAGTGAAACCGCATTAAGTGATTACGTAATTACGTAACAATAGTTGACTATGTATTTATTACGTTACTACGAGATTTTGAATACCAATTTCGTAATTACGTGATTTCATGATAGTATATTTTATGTCAAACTACACTGAGTGATTAAGTTATAAGCATAATTGTAATAACATTAGTTATAACAAATCATACTGAATGTGTAATCACTAATGGATCTATATTGAATGTAGAGTAAACTTCCGTTTTGCTCCCTGTGGTTTGGTCAGTTTAACGGTTTTGTCCTATACCTTTAAAAATAGCAAACTATTGGAGGAAAATGTCTATTTTTAAAGGTTTGGGGCAAAACCGTTAAAGTGACCAAACCACAGGGAGCAAAACAGAAGTTTACTCTTGAATGTATTATGTAATGGTTTATGTTGAATGTGTGATTACGTAATGAGTTTTAAAAATCACGTAGTTACGTAATGAACTAATGGGTATTCAAAATCATGTAAATTTTTTTAAGAAAACTATAACAATAGACTGCTCAAATTAAAGAGAATGAAATGATCGTTAATACAGTGTTATTTAAAAAAAAAATGACGTACGAAAAAATTATAGCCGTTTGAAAATCAATGAAGAAAATTGTTTAAGTGAGAAAGATCTAAATTACCATTCAACTCAATGAAACTTGTCCTTTAATTCTCACGTACATTTTGTATGAAATTATTGTCTTATATAAGATCCAACCTCTGTATAAACTGATTTTTTTATGCACAAAACTAAAAATTATTTCCTATTATCTAAAATCATTTATAAATGTTTAAATATTAATAATTACTAACGACCGTAAGTTGTAATTATTCCTCACATCCGCCACCATCTTCAATGATCCCACCACCATCCTTCAGTATCCAAACATATTAATATTGATGTGAATTTTAAAACCACGACTAATTATGCATATTAGTAGTCTGGGCAGTATGTTGCTTTTTGAAAGAAAACAAAGGTTTAATTTCTAGATTAGGGTTCGTCATTAAAAAAAGCCATTGTACTACAAAGGGATGAGAGCAAACTAATGACTGAATCATAATCAATATAACCGAACCGCTAATAAACGATATAAGCGATGGTTATGGTTATGAAACTTTGTTAACAGACCAATCGGTTATAGTTATGGCTATGAAGCTTTTGTCAACCGATATAACCTAAACCGAACTGAACTTGTAATGTTAAGTCTATATAATGGATTTATGTTTTACATAAACCATATAAAGGTTTTTTACTAAGTTAAAAGTATGTTGGTAACAAAATAATTTTGACGTAGATGCCTTTTATTTTGATGAAGAATTGAGATTTTATGATCTAATATATTTTTTTTTTGTAGAGAAATACCTCATTAAAAGGAATCCTACATAGGTAATTTAACCAAAAAATGTAATCTTTGTTATCTTTAAAAAAAGGCTCAAGCTAAGTCCAAACCGTGCACGCATACACACCCCTATTTAATTGAAACCATGCTTGGTTAATTAACTGAAACTAAACCATAATCGACTTCATAAACAATTAACCGTAACCGAAGTTTGGTTATGGTTAAGGAAATTCTATAATCGAAGCTAACGCTTATGGTTGCGGTTAATGGTAAAAACCGAACCAAATCGGTCCATGCACACCCCTAATACTATGTAAGGCCGCCCGGTATGGGCTTACACCCCCTGCCACAGCACCCCATAATGTCCCAAACACTGATGCGGGGGCATTTTGGAGGGACACCATGAGCCACTCCGCCAAGCAAATAACGAACGTTAAAGGATGATTTTGGGGGCCCACATGCATGTTATCCTATCAGATTCCTTTTTTTAGTTTCTTCTTTTTTTATTCAATTAAAGTGGTTTTATTTCACACCATCTATATTAAGGGGTACAATTGTTGCCCTAAAACCTATGTAGCATGTTTATCTCACACCATGTAACCTAACCAATAACATTATTCATTAGCATTTGCATCCCATATTCCTTACCTTACTTCTATAGTTTAACTAAAAATCACCATTTTCTAAATTTATCTCTCTCATTTTTTAACCAAAATTGTCATATTGGTTGCCCACGATCAAGTCCGAATTTCATAGCTTACCGATTGGACGATATGTTATTATAACATCTTTATTCTTTAGCATGGGCGTTCCTGAGGGTGGGCGGGGAGGACCACTGGCCAGAACCCAATATTTCAAAGGGCACATTATTTAAAAAAATCTGATATGTATATGAAAAAAATTTAATTAATAGGGTATACTCATACAAACACCAACATAGATCCACTTACAAAACTATTTTTATGGTTTAGATTAGTTCCTAGGCCATTGGCATTAGGTTTAGAGCTTTAGTGAGCGTAATACCCAATTTCGTTAAGGTCTAATGACATGTTTTTTTTAGCTCGAACAAGGTACACGAATTCTAATAGCCGGCCCTGTTCGGGTATAATTCATGCAAGTAGATGCTTGTGTTAGAGGTAGACCTACTCTTTAATGTGAGAGGGAGGGGTTCTAAAAAGTCCGATCTCTTTAAATGTTTGATTAGGCCTTCCGATTACCCTATTAAAAAAAGCCAGCCACTGGTTTGTCTTCGTATCCTTACGTGTATATCTTTTTTACGTTTTATGTAGATAAGTTGACGAAGATTGTTTATATCTATTTTTAAAATATCTACTTTTGTCACCGATGAGACATAACTTGTTAATAAGGAGAAATACTTTACAAAATGAACACGGAATAAATGTAAATTTTACGAAAACAGTATTTTTACAGTTTTACATAGCCATAATGTAATATATTTAGTCTATTGGTCTCTTTTTATTCAATAATGTTTCAATTGAATACTTTTGCTTTTTTTTTTTTATCTTGAATTGATATTTTATCATCTTACTATTGTTTCTTGTGACACTTTTTTTAGATGATGTAACATTCTAACATATTTAAAATAAATATATAATTAGTTTGTTTTTTTATGAGACGACCTGATATACTATTTTTTTTTACCGTCGAATCTATTAGGTAATGATATTATCAAGTATAATAATTCTTAAGGGTCATCAATCAAGTACGTTAGCCCTATTAATGTATGTTTGAAAATATTTGTGTTGCTTCAATTTTTGGTCACAATAACGAGCTATATTGGTCGACTGATTGTCAAAAGAGCATCACTAGTCATTATATGATAAGAAAGTCATGGTTGTATTATATAGATGTTGATGTGAATGTCATGTCGTTTTAAGTAATTTACCTAATACGAAATTGATGAGGGTCATCTCTCCTTCTCTCCAACCAACTAGTAATCAAACAGGCCAACTCTAGTTAGACTGGTAGGACCGGATCAAAAATCGATAACATTAAAATTTGCTTGTCCCGGCTATGAGCCCTTATTTTATATTATTATTTTTTTTGAACGGCAAATTTAAATGGCTCTGTTATCTTGAAATTAACTCATCGTCATCATCATCATACTCAGTAAATCCCACCAATAGCAAAGCTAACGTAGGGTCTGAGGAGGGTAAGATGTAGACAGCCTTACCTCCCCATAGGAATAGAGAGACTTCTTCCAGTGAGACCCCCGGCTCGATAGTAGTTTTGCATCAAGCCTTGGACATAAGGCACATAACAGTTAGCAATTAAGACAAAGGCCGATTAGTGCATGTACTCGCTTGTCTTTCAGCTATCAACGCCACCACATGATGCATGATTAAGCATCCCCCTCTTTTAATGTTATTTTCATGAAATTAGTAAAATAACGTTAAAATCAGTACACTTTCACTTTTACCCCCCGAGCGCCCACACATATATACATTACATGAGCGTTCCCGCAAGCGGGGCGTTGTCTTGAAATTAACTATTGTCCCTAAAGGTGCACAAAATCAGTTTTTTTTTTCAAAAACTGTTTTGGGTTTAAACTGGTTTCGGTTGAGGTCAATGAAAGTCAAACTCGTTTTGAGTTAAAATCAGTTATGGATTTGAAAATCATTGAGTTGGAAAGAAAAACCCTAACCTATTGGAATCGGATAAAGTCGGGTTGTAATAGGTTTTCATTAAAGAAAAGAAAAAAGTGCCCGGATAGTCCCTGTGGTTTGCCTATTTTTCACCTTTAGTCCCTAACTTTCTAAAATTACAGCTATAGTCCTCAACTTTTGCAATTTCGTTCCTGGATAGTCCCTGGCGCGGATGGGGGGTTAGTTTTTGGTGTTAGTTGGGTGCGAAATGACTAAAATACCCTTACTAATAAAAAAATGTTATTAATTATCTATTTAATTAATTATATAATATTAGAAGAAAGTGGGACCCACCCCACCCCACCCCCTCTCCCCGTTTTCTCTATTTCTTCTTCTTCTCTGTATCTCCAATACCACCACCATCCACCTTTCTCCACCATACTTTTCACCATCGCCACCCAACAGCACCGTGAAACCACCCACCTGCTGACATCAGACAACTGTTGTAAACCACCACACTAACCTTAACGACCATCAAACACCCCACACCTCTGGTCACCATTCCACTTCGACAACCCCCCTTTATCCCAGCACCACCATTGTATTAGTGTTCTGGAGATTAGGGAATCAATATTCACGAGTCAACAAGTTTTACTAGGTTCTTGAGAACTTAGCATCTACGAGATCTAAAGGGTTCACGGCTTTTCAGATCTTCAACCAGTTTACAAGAATGATCTTCAACCACCTCCATAAAAAAAACGTGATTCAGACAGTATGGCCTCCAAAACCTCCACCGGTTGATAACTCCAGCCATTTTTCCAGCGGTTGAAGCGAATTCGATGTACAATACGATTTTTTGATTTTTTTGCCCCATTTCGGGTTCACGATCTTCTGAAATTCATAACAGGTCTGTTTAACGGGTTCACAGATCTTCTGAAATTTTGTGTTGTTCTCTGTTTCTGTCGATTGATTACGATTAAGGTTTTTGGTGATGGTAGGGTGGAAGTGGGTAATGTTTGGTGGTGTGGAGGTGTTGTGTGGTGGTGAAAGGTGAAATTCGTGGTGGAGACGGTGGGGGTGGAGGGTGTAGGCAGTGGAGGGTGTAGGCAGTGGTTGAGAGCTGGAAGTGTGGTAATGAGGTCGTCGACCTTTTTAGGTTTTTAATAAAAAATATGGGCCTCACCTGAATTATTTATATTAACTCTTTTGTTTTAATTGTTATTTTTTAATAGTAAGGGTAATTTTGTAATTTCACATTCACTTAACACCGAAAACTAACCCCTATCCGTGTCAAAGACTATCCGGGAATGAAATTGCAAAAGTTGAGGACTATAACTGTAATTTTAGAAAGTTAGGGACTAAATGTGAAAAATGAGCAAACCACATAGACTATCAGATTTTTCTCTAAAGAAAATTTAATAAAAAGTTTTTTTCCTTATCCTGTACAACGTTACATCGAAATTCCAAATGTTGCCATCATTCAACATTGATACATACTTGACTATGAGGCAGAACATTTTTCACCTCCTTGCAATATTCATTCATATGGCTTCTCAAAGTCGTGTTTGATGCATTGTTATAAATCCACCACATTTCTTGCATCGAGCTTAGCGTTCGACATTTCACACAAATATATTTTTTATCCAACACATGATACACATCTAATCCCTATGTATATAATGGTTCATGGGTCAAAAAAATGCAAAATAAAATGAAAGAAAGGCTAGTTAACGGCTAGATTTTCCAAACGACTATAACCGGTTTAATATTCTGGTTTTGGTAATCGGTTTAGAAATTGGTTTCTGGCTAAAAAATCCAAAACCTATTAAAATCCTTAGTTTCAGTCCAAACTGTATCGGTTTTTTTCTAAGCAGGTGTGGTATCAGTAACAGGTCGGGTTTTAAACTGGTTTTGGTTAATAAACCGGTTACAATGTTCACCTTGTAGCAAATATGTCTAAGTTATCTAAAAATGAGAAGTGAAAACAACCCCCAACACCAATTCTACCTTCTATTCACCGGCTTTATTAGAATCCCACGTCGCCTACACGCCTTCTCCCGTTCATTTTACATCTCCTGTTATTAAAAGCACATTTGTAATAACAGTCAGATTAACATTTGGATATGTAAACAAACCTCTAGATCTTCGATGTCTGTCGAGTAAGACCTCACTACACCTGACCCAACCTCTGATCACGGTTCACACGTTCAACCATCATCCGCATAAATCGGCTAGTAGTAGTCTAACAAACCGGTTGTGTATGGGATCTCCAGTCCCAAAAGAGACAAGATAATTGATAATCCTTAAAAGCCATTTTAATTTTGACAATCATATTACTAGTAAATTTATGAATGTTAGTTTTGAATCATGAGTGTTTTCATGATTTTGAGGATTTTAAATGGACCCAAAAGATAAGCCTACAAAATATAGTACATATAAAAAACACTATGATTTTTTTTTTAATTCCATTCTTCAATAAATTTAAAAATATAAAAAAGTAAAGAGAGAAAATGTAGAACTTATTGTCCAAAACAAATCCAACTCTCTAGAACAGCAAAGTTTCAAACTGTTTGATGAAATTCAGATAACCAAAAGACCAAACATGTCTCGAAAACATATCAAACTCAGTAAAGATCGCCTTCTTTATGAGTGTGAATAACACAATCACAAGTCGGGTACGAAACGCAAGTCAACAAGTACCCTTCTTTCATTTGATTGTCATCAAGAAACGACCCGTCTGACTGGTCAACACCACCAGAAACCACCTTTCCGGCACAGGTTGAGCATGCACCTGCCCTGCAAGAATACGGCAGCTCGATTCCAGCACTCTCAGCTGCGTCAAGAATGTAACAATCGTCTGGTGCGTCAAATTCGTTTTCTTCACCGTCGGGTCCCACGAGCTTGATTTTGTATGTAGCCATGGCGGTTGTCCGGAATGACGATCCGGATTTTAAGCCAAAGGCTTTTGAGATTGTCTTGACCAATGGAAGTGTAGATGGATGCTTTAGGAAAGCGTTGACCGTGGGTTTGGGTGTGGTTTTGACCATGGCTTGCGGTGAGGTTCTGACCATGGTCTGAGCGGAAAGTGAGATGGATGACATGCTGACCTGGATACAAAATTACAAATGCAGAAATGAAAAAATTAAGATGAATCGAAGTTACATTCTACTCTTAAATGACAATAAAAGAATGATTGAAACATGTTCTCTTACGGGGGTGTTCAAATGTGTGTTTTGTAAGTGATGATGTGATGTTAAACAATTAAAATCAGATAATCGGTTGTCGCAAATCAGGCTGTAGAATATAGTGTTTGGGTATGGTTTTGTTGCTTGAAGTTGCGATAATCCGATAAAAAGTGTGCGTGTTCGACAGATTTTGATTATTTAAGAAACTTAATGGTAAAACGACGAAAAAGAACATTCTTTTTGTGAAAAGGTGAGAAATTGTGTAATAGGAGTAAAAGTTCATCATATTAGGGTTAAAGAATGGGTTAGTATGTAATATAAGCTTACGCTTGAATAATTACAGTCCATAACTCAAATCCAAACACCCCCTTAGACTTGATAATTTGAAGTTAAAAAAAAAACATGTTTTCCACAAAAAAAGTTATTAATTCATACCTACTGAAGAGGGTTATAAAGAATGAACCAATCTCAAAGACACTACTACTATTCAGTAATCCAAAAAGACAACTATTTCAACAATTGATGACCAAAAATAAATGTGGGTATGATTTCGTCTCAAATTGGCACATATACACATGGAATGGGATGTCTTTCCTTAATCCTTACAGTTAGAGATTCATGTTAATGGCCAAACAAGTAACATGAGATTGAACTATATTTAAAGGTCACGTTATTAGTAACAACCTTCGCAAGATGCAAACATAAGAAAAAGAAGCAAACAAACAAACAGAGATGCGCTTAAACTTTTAAGAGAACAAAAACTAACCAACATATGATGAAGTTAATAAAATTGTGAATAAATCCATTTTCAGAAATACAGAGTGCAGAGACCAGTGGTTCAAAGAAGTTCTAAGCTCGGGCTGTAGTTGTGTATCATTGCGAAAATCATACAATTGAAAAGGAATGAATAGTCTGGATACATAGAAACCAGCCATCCTACTTGCTAAAATGGATAAAGAACAATAAAGTATGTGAAAATTAACAACTTAGAACAATAAATTAGGTGAAAATTAACAACTTCAGGCAAGCATCAACTCTTTTTTTGTTTTTTTTAAGCGTGAAGTTTAAGCACACTAATTTCAGCACATTTGTCCTATGTTTGTTGTCAAAAGCTTGGTTTAAAAAAGCGCGCTTTAAAGCGTGAGACGCTGAAGCGCTGGGAATGTCGCTTTTTTTTGCTCTGAAGCGTTTTGAAGCGAGCTTTAAGCGCGAAGCGACCTTGGTTTGAGGCGACGCTTCAGCCCAATCAGGTCACATTTGGGTCATTTATTTAGGCCCAATAGTCTTTAAATAGGGTTTAAATGAGGCCGCTACTTCTTTACCCTAAAAAAAGAACGTTAGCTATCTTTTAACATATTCAGCCGCTCCCTTCCTCTTCTCCTGCGATTCTTCATACTTTCTCCAATAATCATATTTTTGTTTATGTTTCAAGTGTGTTTCGACTTTAATTTATGTTTTAACTACGTTTTTTATGTGTTAAGTGTGTTTTTAAATCATGTTTTCGTGTTTATTATTGATTAACAAGTAGAAAAGGTCATATTGATTTGTACAATATTTTTTTTATTTTGAGCGCTTCGTATACGTGAAGCTCTCACTTCGCGCTTGAAGCTTCGCCTAAAGCTTTTGGAACCAAAACGCTTCGGAGCGCCTCACGCTTTTTTAAACCAAGGTCAAAAGCACACGAGGCGCACGCCTAGGCGTAAAAGAATATGCACCTCGCCTGAATGGGTGCATTTTCAGGCCAAAAATCGTCTAAACAGGCTACACTAGCCCTAAACAAGTTGGAATCAACCGAAAACAGACCTAAAGCATGTGTAAAGCCCCCCAAAATGCGCCTCGCTTAAAAAAGACCTCGCGCCTATACACCTTCAACAACATAGAACTTGTCTCAACAATAGATCACAATTCACAAAACCATTTTGGAATATAACTACACCAATTTTTTTATTTTCCATATCAAACACATCATCCATTTCAATTTTGCAATTGATCATCTCATGCATGTCACCTTCTATCACAACAAAAATCTTCCCCCAAAACAGACGCAATCAATTAGTAATCACACAATATGACAGAAAACAGAAAAACACACACACAAAAAAAAATACAGCAATAAATATGAATATCATCATCATATTCAAAAGTAAACGATGAAAATAAAGGATTTGAAATTTTGAATAAACTTACAGAGGAGAAATGTTAATGGAGTAAAGCGGAGCAATCGAGGGGTTAAGCAAATTGGAGAGGGGGGTTTACTTATAAATAGTGGGGGTGGGTGGGGAAGGTGGCGCTTGGAACCTATAGAGAGACTCTATTATTCTTTGTGAATCAAATTATTGTTTAATTTGATTTCAACAAAATAAATTGTTGAAAATAATTTTGTAATGCATATTAGTAATAAGGGTAAGGTTATTGTAAAAAAGATTAAAAGTGTGGAAAGTGTGAGAAATATTATAGAGATGACATGTGTCGTCAATCTAAATTAATTCAAAACCTTCCATAACCACCACCTTATTTATAGGAACACGATTTTTTTAAAAGATCTCTATAAAAACACTACAAATAACACTGCAACTACCATTCAGCACATATATAACATCATTCAATAATTATATAACAACATTCAATAAGTATATAACATCATTCAATAAATATATAACACCATTCAATAATTATATAATACCATTCAATAAGTATATAACACTGTTAAAGACACTGCAGTATCGATGATGATGTCACCAGACTCCGTCTCCCATTATTTAAACCCGTCAACTTCGATATTCATCCTTCTTCTCCACTAATTTCAATTTCTACAAACCTTAGATCCAGTTTTTCAAGCTCCGTCGTTACTGTCACTCCTGTCACATCTGCGAATTCAAAGCTTCAAACTCTCGCAGCCGAATTCAATTCCATATCCGAGCCGATTGACCGCGTCAAGCGGCTTATTCAGTACGCGAGTCAGCTGCCGCAGCTCGACGACTCGGTTAGGGATCCGGCGAACCGAGTGATGGGATGCACGGTGCAGGTGTGGCTCGATGTGAGGATGGATTCAGACGGAACGCTGAGGTTTTTGGCGGATAGTGATTCGGAGATTACGAAAGGGTTTTGTTCGTGCTTGATTTCGGTGCTCAATGGAGCGACACCGAAGGAAGTTTTGGGGATGAAGACGGAATATTTGGGGGATTTGAATGTTGCTGGTTTGCATGGAACCAAGGTTGATTCTAGGGTTAGTACATGGAAGAAGAAAGAGGATTCAAAATTCTAGGGATTTGATTTACAGTTTTCTATTTTCGAGTGGATATAAAAGACTCTATTACCCCTGCAATTTTCAAATCAGTCCAAAAAATAAAACACATTTTACAATTTGGTCCCTATTGATCTTAATCATTAGATCAAAGATCTAATAGCAAAGTTTCTTTCTTACCTTTCTCACACTTTTGGTCTTTTTCACAGGAACCTCAATCTTAGTGATAAAAAAAATATAATGGAAAAGAGAAAATGAGATTTTGATAAGATGACGGTGTAGGAGTTTAGATATGGTGTGGTGGTCTCTCCATCACGTCGTGCACTCTAGCCTGTCAACGGCGTGGAGGGTGGCGTGGGGTTTGAGGCAGTAAGATTTCCACCAGCGTAGAGGAGTAATGTGGGACGACGTGACACGTTGTGAGTGGACGTGGGTTATAGCCGTTGTGTGCCAACAGTTAAATTTAAAAAAAAATACCTTTTAAAAATAAACGAGTTCTTAAAACCCGTGCATTGTGGCGGAACTATTAAACCAAACAAAAAAATAAGAGTAGAAATGTTGAACCATGTGCGTGTGTTGTAGAGTGTTAACTCGTCAAATTTAGACTGAAACATAAAACAATACCATGAAAAATAATAACTTAATCAAAACGATAACAAAACCGAAGTAAAAAATCAATAAAATAATATAATATAGCATAATATAATATCAGTCAATATGGTTCAGCTCGTTACAGTGCTGACATTCGTTATAGCAACAAATACATACATACATATATAACCCGACACTTAGACTCGCAAGTCTACTCAAGCTCGATAAGTGAAGACCAAGCTCAGACTTATGTATCAAATGATCATATTTTAAAGCTTGAGCTGGTTTATGCTTGGTTAGCTCGATTTATACCCTCTTAATTCCGAATAGTCTCAGATCTTCAATTTTAGTAATAAAAAAAGAACAATAACTTCAAAGTTATGTATATGATTATATTTATTTTTTTTTTATGTATTGATAGTTATATTTAAAGTTTAGTTTCATGTAAAATGGCACATGATTTTTCTTAAGAAAAAAAACAATTTGATTACATGTAAGAGGGAAATGGGTTGTACACTTATCAAGAGCAAAGAGGACATTAAAAAGTGTACAAAATTCAATAGTATTTATAAGAGTGAGGAGAAATTTACAAATTAATATAGGGATAATAACATCTCCTATATCATTTATATAATTATATAATTTCCTCTTAGTTTTCTTTACAATTTCACTTTAAATTTTTTACGAAAATGGCAATGATTCTGTGGACCGAAGAAGAGGACATCGTGTTGTGTGAATCATGGGTCGAAACGCTTACCCACTACACGCCTCAGAATCGTTCGGTGTCCGTTTTGAGGGCATATTTTCCAACAATTTTGTTTTCATAGGGGTGATACCACCCGAGACGTGGATGCATGGGCGGTTCTTAGAAGGCTTCTGGCAGGGCCACGGCCCGGGCAAGTTTTTCGGCCGTAGTGCTAATTTTCCGCATTTCGATCAAAATTGTTTATATATACTATGTTTGGCCCGGGCTTGCCCGGGCTTTTTTTAGTGCCCGTGTCTTTCGGCCCTGGCACGTTCAACGGGCAAGATCCGCCACTGCGTGGATGCACTTTCTTCGCGTTTTAGGACCATCCATGAATAGTGAAATATTTGAGACGGTGCACAACGCGGTAGAAAATGTGGGTGATGACCTTGCGGAAGACGACATCATACAAGTCGTCCTCATCAACTACAAGCACGTCTACAACCTGACTTCAAACACGTTTCGGCATGACAGATAATTAGATTTTTTTGTTTAATTATGTTTAGGTTTAACGTTTTATTTTAATTATGTAATCTTTTTTTAGTTTATTTCGTTAGTTTTTCTAGTTACGTAATGTTTTTATTTATTTTAAAATTATGTAATGTTTTATTATTAATATTATTTGTTTAATTATTATTAATGTTTTTTTTAAATTAAATAGATCTTATATAATTTTGAATAATAGAATAATGATAATAATAAATGTAAGTCACGTGTCGAATAACGCCACCCTTTCATGTCTCATCCCACTCCTCTCGTTTCTGCACCACGCCACTTTTTTTACGCGTGCTGACGTAGAGTCCACATGTCGCATAACGCCCCGTTTTCAAGCGCCCCCACTTCGTATAGTCTAAAAAAAAGGGTAGGTGCACGGTACCCCTGACCGCAGAAGTGATCTCACTTCCCTGTTCACGACCCGACAACGATCCCTGGCGGAAAGTACCCCCAACTCGGGGTTTCCACGATTCGAACCTACGACCTCACAGAGGTCTCCGAACGGGTTTAAATATGGTGTCGATGGCCACTGAGCCAAGACCAAGTAGTTACTCTGTATAGTCTAAGTAAGCATATAACCGTCTTTTACATCACCTTAAATCAAAAGTTGATTACAAACATTATACGGTTTTCGTAATTTTCTGTATATCCAAAATTGATTTTTGATTGAACAACCATTTGTGATGGTAAGGACTTTTTCCACTACGTGCTTTATAAGACTATCCATTATCACAATCCAAACCAACCCAATCTTTCATTAAAAAAACTAGAGTAAACTGCAATTTTACCCCCTGGGGTTTAGGCCAATTGCCACTCTGACCCCCCCCCCCCCCTAACAAAATAATTGCAATCCCCCCCCCCTGTGTAAGACCCTAACACGTATTTGACAAAAGTCGCAGCGGAAATTCGTGCCATAAAATTTCTTTCATTACAAACGTATTGACTTACTTGAAGGTTAATTTTAAAAATATCTCTTTTACAAAACAAAAGCATAACTCCCGTTTACTAAAGTACATACTCGATTATTCCCGTACAATCTATCTTGTGACTCGGTCTTCGATCTCTATTCCTTGTGATAATTGCACGTGATCCGTACAACCTGCACTCACCACATACATTCCTAACATTAGCACACATTATATAAACAAGATTCTTTCACGTACACTTCACATTTCGTCCTTTTCAAACTTTAAGCATTTCATCTGCTTATCCATTTCCTGGTGAGGCTTCAATAACGTACCTGCATTACTTTTCATTCTCAAGGTACACCATTAATAACGTTAACACTCAACGTGTCTAAATCATGCATACATACGTACTTACATACATACATACATACTTACACATCTACATACGTACATACGTACATACCTTTCCTACAACTTTACATACGTGCATACACTCATACATGTCTTTATTCATACATACATACACAACTACATACGTACATACCTTTCCTACACCTTTACATACATGTATACACTCATACATATCTTTATACATACATACATACATACATACACATCTACACACGTACATACCTTTCCTACATCTTTACATACATGCATACACTCGTACATATCTTTATACTTACATACAAGCACATCTACATACGCGTACAAGATCTTGCATACTTATTACATACTCATGCGTTGATTACATGGGACTTAGACTTTGATTTATAGCCCATAAACATCTAAGGATCGATCAAAATCATGTTTAGGAAGCCCGCCGTAGTCCACGGATAACAAACCGAAGCCTACGATACATGAATCAACTTAAATAACAAATTTCATGTTTTTGGACTTGGGGAGGGCGTCGGCGACGGCCCTAGGGCCCGTCGGCGACGACCCGTGGTTCTTCCCGTAGCCAAAAACCCCATAGACAGGTAAATAACCCGTCAGCAAAAAAACTAACTTTCTAGAGCCCGTCGGCGACTACCTCTAGAAATGGCACTTTTCTGCAGTTCCGTTTCGTCGTCCGTACGCACTAAAACGCGCATAACTTTTGAACCGTTTACCCGTTTAACCTCCCGTTTCTTCCTACATGCTTGTAAATTCACATTCTATCATATGAACTTAAAATCCCACATCCGGATTAAGGAAATTCTTAACTTACACGCTATCGTCTTATTATTCATTTATGATTTATTCGACCCGTTCATGCATTCATCCACAAAACTTGTTTGTTTGGCCATAACTTCTTATGAACCTAATAATGTCAACATTGTATATCATACAAGATTAAGTTCTCGGATGTCTTGCATCCTCTTGACCCATTTTCGCTCAAGAGCTTATTTTGACCCGTTAAGGGTATTTGCGCATTTTAAGGTCCTTAGCTTACGAAAACCATACTTCTCGCTTTCTTGCTTTTTCAAAACATTCATTTAATCAAATAGCTTGTTTGTAATCAACTTTTAAGACCATTTTCTCGTTTTACCCATCAAGGGTGTTTTTGTCAACTTTGCTCTATCCTTAACAACAAAGGACTCCCTTGCATAAGTAACCAATCCTACTACTTAGCTACAATTCTTAATCACACATGCCTTGTTCGGATCAAAGCTAAGATCCGTTTAATACTTCATCGGTCTCATACAATTCTTTCCTACTTGACCTCGATCATCATACTTAATTAAATTGCACATAACTTTACGTAAACAACTAAGAAGTGATTACAAAAATCACTTACCTCATGCATCCGTGTTCGCATTCGTTCCTCGCCACTTCTTGATCCGTTAACCTTCCATGCTTGATTCCGTCTCGACATGATTCCTATACTTCCATGTCATCGAAATCACATTCTCATTAGCATACACAGTTGTACATGTTAACGATCATATCGATCGCATAATTCACATTTGACGTTATGGTCACTTCTAACAAGCATAATACATATAACCAAATTCATACCATTTCCAACTCGTGAAAACCGTCATGTCATCGCATTAAACACACATACGTCTAACACGCACCGTATAACTTACTTTAATCTTACAATTATGACAACATGTCTAACCATTCTTCTTATACACAGTTGACTTGTTAGAAGTCAACGGTCCATTTACCTTAACTTTCGACTTATCATTATATACCCGTAACATCATAACCGACTATACGGACGACAATACATACATTTTATCATACGATTGGTGTGCGTACCACCTTTTAAGCATAACGTACAACTAATTCATGCACAATCTTCTAAATTCATACATAGTTCATCAAATCCTTCTACTAATCAACATGTGGTATTTAAAATTAAACATCAAACATATTATCATCACATTTTATTCACTTCATCTAACAACAATTCATCATTTCTTATCCAATTTCTTTAAACATTCACACACATGTATGATTCCGAACATTATTAACATAAGTAAATCATCAATTTACATTACATCATCTAAAACCCACTTCATAACTACTTGTTAATCACTTACAAGTGATCTAATCTTAATTTCTTCATAATTTCATCATACTTTTGATATGTGTACTACCTTGTAAGCATAGTGTACAACTAGTTCATGCATATCATTCTAATCTCATACACAATTCATCAATTTCTTCCTTCTAATCAACATGAATCATACATGCATAAACATCAACATACTAGTATCACATTTCTTTCAATTCCTTTCACAAGAATCCATCATACAAATCAAAATACATCAATATTAAGCAAGAATTTAGACATAGATGATTTACCCATGTCTTCATCTTCACCATAACAAACGGGTTTCACCCTTAAACATCAAATTAACCTAAACCATGCATAATCCATGTTCCAAATGATGAATCTAACACATACTCATGCTCAATTTCATACAACTTCGCGATTTACAACATAACCCACTTCGTGCATAATCACCAAACTAGCTTTTAAGACATACCTTGCGATCCCCTTGTGAAGGTGATCGTTAATCTATGCTCGGTTATGAGTTTAAGCTTCATCTTGCCCTTCAATTTGAAGATTTTGAAGAAACTAGGGTTTGAACCCTCTTTTTCCTTCCTGATCATCGATACACACACACACTATGTGTGTGTGTGGTGTTTTAATTTTGTTTTATAAAATCATGTTTCCCACTGAACGGTTTTGGTCCCTCTAGTTTCATTTTAGTTAAATAAGAGATTAAAACTCATTTCTTTATGTCAACCGGGTTTTAATTTACCAAACCCGTTTTTGGGGTGTTACAAGTCTACCCCCCTTAAATGAGGTTTCGTCCCCGAAACCTTTCTCATTTTATCTTACACACACACATCTATGTTTGACTTCATAGTCACATCATAATCATAAGTAATCACCCTATCTCATTTCATAATTATTCATACAATTGGCTTCTTCTTCTTAACAAGTCTATACTTTCCATGGCATACTTTCATATAACATTCTCATTTCCTTTGACCCGTTAATAACAGGTTAATATACATACTTATTCAAACTTATAATAATGCTTACACTCATATGATCCGTTTATAACGGATTTAGTACTTTCATCTTCATCCTTTAAGATTCCATTCTATAGACACATTGTATAACATTTAACCCTTGTTTTGTTATCACAACAAAACTGCTATGTCATCGTCATACCTACGTGCATAACTCCGTAGCTAACATCGTTCTACATTTCTATAGTCTTTTGTACCATACATATCCTTACGTTACTTACACATTCAGATATTTTCATTCCTATCATTCTTTTGTTCATTTGCTTTACATTTACTTATATGACTTGTTTGACGCATACATGGTCAAGCTATTGACTTCTTCTTATGTAGACTAATTTCGTCTTTTATATCTTAAATCTGTTTCGCGAAATCGAACACATTATTCATACCTTTCGTACCTTCTATGGTTTGAATCCGTTTCGCGGATTCAAACATTGCATTCACATCTTTCATTCTTTGAATCCGTCTCTCGGATTCAAACATTGCATTTACGCCTTTCATCCCTTGAATCCGTCTCGCGGATTCAAGCATTGCATTCATATCTTTCATTCTTTGAATTCGTCTCGCGGATTCAAACATTGCATTTACACTTTTCATCCCTTGAATCCGTCTCGCGGATTCAAGCATTGCATTCATATCTTTCATTCTTATCATTCATGTTTTTCATTCCTACATAGTACTCTCAATTTCCTGAGAGTCTTACTACCCACTTCACCCGCACGCCCACATGCTACCCAATTCTAACGGACATACCTGCGATAATTACCACGGTCTCACGAATGTCATATGCTTCTTGCGTACTGGCCAGGTGCGCAATTCACATACTAATTTCGTGCCTTCAGGTAATCATCGCCTTATGTCTGTAGTAGTGGGTCTCAGTTCGTGCTACATTTTTACAATCTTATCAAGACAATATCGTTGTCTTCCATTTAGTACTTACCCTCCCAAGGAGATTTCTTCCTTTTTCTTTTAACACCAGTACCATACATATTAACATTGTGTATCTGGGGTCCGTCTGTCCATTCGCATCCTTGCCTGCCTTAGCATCCATCCTAGACTGCATTCAAGGGTCATCTTCTTCAAATACTTATACTTACCTTGCACATAACATACCGTCAGTTTCTTTATACGTATACATAAGTACATACTTACATTCGCTTCTACCTTTGGATCTTGATCGAGTCTTAGATTGTACGGGTTCCTTATCATAAGAGCACACAAGTTTGAGTTCAAGTACTTACTTTCTTGTACTTGATTCTCTCAAACCAGGGCTCTGATACCAACTTGTAAGACCCTAACACGTATTTGACAAAAGTCGCAGCGGAAATTCGTGCCATAAAATTTCTTTCATTACAAACGTCTTGACTTACTTGAAGGTTTATTTTAAAAATATATCTTTTACAAAACAAAAGCATAACTCCCGTTTACTAAAGTACATACTCGATTATTCCCGTACAATCTATCTTGTGACTCGGTCTTCGATCTCTATTCCTTGTGATAATTTCCCGTGATCCGTACAACCTGCACTCACCACATACATTCCTAACATTAGCACACATTATATAAACAAGATTCTTTCACGTACACTTCACATTTCGTCCTTTTCAAACTTTAAGCATTTCATCTGCTTATCCATTTCCTGGTGAGGCTTCAATAACGTACCTGCATTACTTTTCATTCTCAAGGTACACCATTAATAACGTTAACACTCAACGTGTCTAAATCATGCATACATACGTACTTACATACATACATACATACATACTTACACATCTACATACGTACATACGTACATACCTTTCCTACAACTTTACATACGTGCATACACTCATACATGTCTTTATTCATACATACATACACAACTACATACGTACATACCTTTCCTACACCTTTACATACATGTATACACTCATACATATCTTTATACATACATACACATCTACACACGTACATACCTTTCCTACATCTTTACATACATGTATACACTCATACATATCTTTATACATACATACATACATACATACATACATACACATCTACATACGTACATACCTTTCCTACATCTTTACATGCATGCATACACTCGTACATATCTTTATACTTACATACAAGCACATCTACATACGCGTACAAGATCTTGCATACTTATTACATACTCATGCGTTGATTACATGGGACTTAGACTTTGATTTATAGCCCATAAACGTCTAAGGATCGATCAAAATTATGTTTAGGAAGCCCGCCGTAGTCCACGGATAACAAACCGAAGCCTACGATACATGAATCAACTTAAATAACAAATTTCATGTTTTTGGACTTGGGGAGGGCGTCGGCGACGGCCCTAGGGCCCGTCGGCGACGACCCGTGGTTCTTCCCGTAGACAGGTAAATAACCCGTCAGCAAAAAAACTAACTTTCTAGAGCCCGTCGGCGACTACCCTTAACCCGTCGGCGACTACCTCTAGAAATGGCACTTTTCTGCAGTTCGGTTTCGTCGTCCGTACGCACTAAAACGCGCATAACTTTTGAACCGTTTACCCGTTTAACCTCCCGTTTCTTCCTACATGCTTGTAAATTCACATTCTATCATATGAACTTAAAATCCCACATCCGGATTAAGGAAATTCTTAACTTACACGCTATCGTCTTATTATTCATTTATGATTTATTCGACCCGTTCATGCATTCATCCACAAAACTTGTTTGTTTGACCATAACTTCTTATGAACCTAATAATGTCAACATTGTATATCATACAAGATTAAGTTCTCGGATGTCTTGCATCCTCTTGACCCATTTTCGCTCAAGAGCTTATTTTGACCCGTTATGGGTATTTGCGCATTTTAAGGTCCTTAGCTTACGAAAACCATACTTCTCGCTTTCTTGCTTTTTCAAAACATTCATTTAATCAAATAGCTTGTTTGTAATCAACTTTTAAGACCATTTGCTCGTTTTACTCATCAAGGGTGTTTTTGTCAACTTTGCTCTATCCTTAACAACAAAGGACTCCCTTGCATAAGTAACCAATCCTACTACTTAGCTACAATTCTTAATCACACATGCCTTGTTCGGATCAAAGCTAAGATCCGTTTAATACTTCATCGGTCTCATACAATTCTTTCCTACTTGACCTCGATCATCATACTTAATTAAATTGCACATAACTTTACATAAACAACTAAGAAGTGATTACAAAAATCACTTACCTCATGCATCCGTGTTCACATTCGTTCCTCGCCACTTCTTGATCCGTTAACCTTCCGTGCTTGATTCCGTCTCGACATGATTCCTATACTTCCATGTCATCGAAATCACATTCTCATTAGCATACACAGTTGTACATGTTAACGATCTTATCGATCGCATAATTCACATTTGACGTTATGGTCACTTCTAACAAGCATAATACATATAACCAAATTCATACCATTTCCAACTCGTGAAATCCGTCACGTCATCGCATTAAACACACATACGTCTAACACGCACCGTATAACTTACTTTAATCTTACAATTATGACAACATGTCTAACCATTCTTCTTATACACAGTTGACTTGTTAGAAGTCAACGGTCCATTTACCTTAACTTTCGACTTATCATTATATACCCGTAACATCATAACCGACTATACGGACGACAATACATACATTTTATCATACGATTGGTGTGCGTACCACCTTTTAAGCATAACGTACAACTAATTCATGCACAATCTTCTAAATTCATACATAGTTCATCAAATCCTTCTACTAATCAACATGTGGTATTTAAAATTAAACATCAAACATATTATCATCACATTTTATTCACTTCATCTAACAACAATTCATCATTTCTTATCCAATTTCTTTAAACATTCACACACATGTATGATTCCGAACATTATTAACATAAGTAAATCATCAATTTACATTACATCATCTAAAACCCACTTCATAACTACTTGTTAATCACTTACAAGTGATCTAATCTTAATTTCTTCATAATTTCATCATACTTTTGATATGTGTACTACCTTGTAAGCATAGTGTACAACTAGTTCATGCATATCATTCTAATCTCATACACAATTCATCAATTTCTTCCTTCTAATCAACATGAATCATACATGAATAAACATCAACATACTAGTATCACATTTCTTTCAATTCCTCTCACAAGAATCCATCATACAAATCAAAATACATCAATATTAAGCAAGAATTTAGACATAGATGATTTACCCATGTCTTCATCTTCACCATAACAAACGGGTTTCACCCTTAAACATCAAATTAACCTAAACCATGCATAATCCATGTTCCAAATGATGAATCTAACACATACTCATGCTCAATTTCATACAACTTCGCGATTTACAACATAACCCACTTCGTGCATAATCACCAAACTAGCTTTTAAGACATACCTTGCGATCCCCTTGTGAAGGTGATCGTTAATCTATGCTCGGTTATGAGTTTAAGCTTCATCTTGCCCTTCAATTTGAAGATTTTGAAGAAACTAGGGTTTGAACCCTCTTTTTCCTTCCTGATCATCGATACACACACACACACTATGTGTGTGTGTGGTGTTTTAATTTTGTTTTATAAAATCATGTTTCCCACTGAAAGGTTTTGGTCCCTCTAGTTTCATTTTAGTTAAATAAGAGATTAAAACTCATTTCTTTATGTCAACCGGGTTTTAATTTACCAAACCCGTTTTTGGGGTGTTACACCCGCCCCCCAACGTTGATATTATGTCGCACTTTTCCCCCCTGGACCGTGTTTCCGTCACATATCAACGTTTTCTTTTAATGGTCAAAGGGCAGAAAGGTAAAATCACCATAATCTTGACCTGCAACCTCATATAATACCCATTTCATCACTTTGAAACCCTCAACTTAACCTACCTCCAAAATCAAGAGTTGTGCATTGGCGATCAGGCGTTCTTGAAGAATTACAGTCGATTGGAACTTTGTTACGAGCATGGATCTTCGATTATGGAAGGTTAGAGCTGAAGATCAGTATTTCGAACCGGATGAAATGTACCGTAAGTGACATGCAAGCTCACAGGGTCTGAATTAGGTAAAATTTGAAATGGTTTCTGTGTTAATTTGTTATTGATGTTTGTTTACAGGTGACACCCAAACTCAATTTACCATAAAATTTCACCATGGTGGTAATTTTGTAGAAAACCCAAATAGGAAATACTTTGGTGGAAAGATGAACTACATTGATCATGTAGATTTTCGAGTGTTTAATACGGATGTTTTAGAGGAGATGGTTAAGAAATAAGGATACAATGATGGTCTCTTTTTCTGCATTCATTACAAGGAACCCTATTGTTCTTTGGATTTTAGTCTTAGGACATTAAAATGTGATGTTGACTTAGAGCCTATCTTTGATCATGTGCGTCAAGGAGTCCACATGATAGACATGTATGTTGAACACCGGAGGTCAACAATCTTGATTGAGTCAAGTGAAGTTCCTGTAGGGCCCTGTAAAGCAATTGTTCTAGCATCATTTATAATAAATAATCAGAATCATATTCTGAATGAAGATGAGGAAGAAATTGAAGATCATAATGAAGAGAGTGAAGAAAGTGATCCTGATTATGAGTATATTGAGGAAGATAATTTGGTTTATGAAATAGAGGTGGATATGCAGAGGTTCAGGGCTAATGTTGAATTTAGTAGGGAAGAACTGGATGGTTCAAGTGATGGGGATCATGATGATGAGAGAAGCGAAGAAGGTCATCTGCCTGTAGACCTGGAGGACTTTGAAAGTGGGTCTGATGACAATTCAAGTCTTAGAGATAAAGTTGCCAGGAAGATAAGGAGGAGAAACAAGGGTGGTTTAAAAGGACCAAATAATCTGCCATTCTTTGTTGGTCAGCTTATTGATGACAAGAATAAGATGAATCAGATGGTGAAAGATTATGCTCTTAAGGCAAGGAGGGATGTGTTTATTCTAAAAAAACGAATTGTTAAGGTATAGGGTAGTATGTTTTGGAAGTAATCCACCACTACTTGGTCCTGTAAAAAAAAAGGGGAGATGAGGGGCAAAATAGTCAATGCAGCAAAGTAGGGCAAAAATACAAGCACCTTAAAAGGCATACCAAGCCCACCTGCCCTTGGGCAGTTCACATTTCAAGGCATACTGTCACGGCCCCAGCCCCAGTTTGACCCGGTCAGGAGCCGCTGGACAGGAACCCGTGGTATCAATGATGCGACAGCGGAATGTTTTTAACAGGATCTTTTAAAACTCAAAATGCCCAATTATTTTATTCCATAATTTTGGGATAAACCCAGTAATTTACAACAGAGGAATTTCATAACTAAATTCCCTGATTTATTAAAAACATGTTTATTCATTTTAACTGAGCCACCTCTTCAAGCTTGTTAGTGCTCCATAGCACGTTTTTCCTTGATTTACATCAGGTCGCCCGAAACATGTTTTATAAATATTTTGTCAGCAGGGAAATACTGGTGAATCATTCATTTTGATAAAATGACACATAGTTATCAATTACAGCATAAGAGCGATTACAATGGATTCTATCTTATTGTTATATGGCGCCGTGTCACATTGCGTGACGATGGTCATACCACTATTGGGTCCTGTCACCCAATTATTGATGATATATCACTGTTAGGGCTTATTAGCCTAACCTGTGTTAGGGCTTATTAGCCTAACCCTGTGAGAAATTAGTAATGTGCACAATACCCCACTAGCCATTGATTAAGATTACCACGACTTACTCCCTGTAATTTTAACATTTGAAAATAATTTGAGGTATTGTAAAACAGTTGATAAAAAGAGAATGACTCACATTGCAAATTTAATTGGACAGAGCTTAGCCTACTGATTAGCCTTTTTGACCTAAATTAAATAACATGCACACGAACTGGGTTAGTAACTAATACAGCATTTACGATAACTCACGAGATTAAAACCCTCACAACGAATGACAAAGTGCGATACTTAAACATCCATCGAATTTACGACGAATGACAAAGCATAACCCTAATGTGGGCAGCACTTAAACATCCATTGGATAGTTTAATCGATCGGACATTGAATCGTAGCAGCGATCGAGTTATTACCCTGTATTGCGGCAGCGATTAGTGATTTGTGTGTGTTTTGGAACTGTTTATACGATATCTCAGTATATGTTTTGAGTTTGAACGTCGAACTAACGCACAATTGCAAGTACCAGACTCCCCTATTTATACCTGGAAAACCGCGCCCTCGCGTGGCGCGAGGACCTATCGCGTGGCGCGAGGGGTACCCTACTAGCATAGGGTAGCCTTGTGTACAGGTAGCTTAGCTGAGTTGGTCTTGCATGCAAATTCGATTTACACGTTAAATTGTTTAGATAATACCGACTAGGGTTTATCCCCCCTGAGTTTTAGGGGCCCTGATCCTGATTCTGATAATTCTGAAAATTTCAGGGATTATGCAGGATCACTTGGGTTTCTTAATTAGGGTTTCCTATTGAACCAAATATAATAATAAATAATAGTTTTGGTGAGAGTTGTTACACATACAGCCAAGGATAAGTGGTGTGTGAAGACCATTCATAATCAACATAATTGTTTGACAACAAGGGCCGTTTCTTTGTACACAATGAGTTCAATTGCCAGAGAGATCCAACCTATGATTGAAAGCAATCCAGACATGCCAATTCATGCAATTCAAAGTCAACTGCTTCGGAAGCATCAGCTAAAAATATCACTACATAAGGTCTTCAGAGCCAAGAGGATAGCAACTACTAGGATTTATGGTGATTACCAAGAACAGTATGGTCTGCTAAGGTCATATTGTGATGAACTTCTAAAAGCCAACCCAGGTAGTACAATTAAAATTGGTGTGGAGCCATGTGGGAACTCAGGTAGTCCTACAAGGCAGTTTCGAAGGATTTATGTCTGTTTTGCTTCTATGATGAGAGGATTTAAGATGATTGGAAGACCGTTGCTGGGTGTGGATGGTTGTTTCATGAAAGGTCCATTTCCTGGACAGATCTTGAGTGCTGTTGGTATAGATGGGAACAATAGCATATATCCAGTTTGTTATGCCCTTGTTGAGGCAGAAATAACACAAAGCTGGAAATGATTTTTGAAACTGTTGAGAGCTGACCTAGGGTGTACGGCTGAGTCTTGTTTCACCTTCATCAGTGACAGACAAAAGGTAATAACTTCTTAAGTGTTAATTCATAACTTGCAATTAACTTTGGTTGCAAAATATTAGGATTAATTGCAATTTGTATCACAGGGTCTGATTCCAGCCATGCTAGCTGTTTTTCCTAATGGTGAGCACAGATTTTGTTTGAGGCACATCCAGGAGAACATGAAATCCAAGTGGCGTGGAGATCTTTACAAGAATTTGCTTTGGTCAGCCGGAAGGAAGACATCTATTCCATAATTTAACAAAGCTATGGAAGAAATTAAGACAACAGAACGAGCTATGTATGACTGGCTGAATGAGATCCCATACACTGCTTGGTCAAGAGCATATTTTTCTAGAAGAGCTAAATGTGATATGTTGCTGAACAACATATGTGAGGTTTTTAACAGACAAATCATAGGAGCAAGGAACAAGCCGATTATCACATGCCTAGAATTCATTAGGGAGTACATGACCAAGAGGATAGTGAATGTCAAGAAATTGCAAGCAAAGTGTATGGGGCCACTGATACCTCATGCCACTGAGGTCTTCGATGAGATCAAGAAACAGGCTGCTGAAATGTCTGTTTTAATGGTTGATTCAGACAAGTATCAAGTAACAGGTCCGAGATCACAGTGTGTTGTGAATGTTAAACATAAAACTTGTGCATGCAGGAAGTGGGATTTGACAGGGATGCCTTGCAAACATGCAGTTGCAGCCATATGGGATATGTCAAGGAATAACATTGATGCTGGCATACCAGAAGAGTGGGTTTCTGATGTGTATTGGCTGTCAACATGGAAGAAAGTTTATGAGAATGTGATAGAGCCAATCAATGGGCCGGAGATGTGGACTCCTTCACAGTGTCCAACAACACTCATCCCACCAAAGCATCATACACAAGTTGGAAGGCCAAAGAAGAAACGAAAGAAGGCATTTGGTGAAAAAGAGCTTGAGCAGGAGTTCGACAAAGGAGGTAAAATGACCAGAAAGGGAACCAACATCAAGTGTGGTAAATGTGGGAACATGGGTCACAATGTCAGGAGCTGTAAAGGACAAGGGGGTGAACAATCCACTGCTTCACAGGAATCACACACTGCCACTCAAGGTGCACCATTTTACAATCTTTATGAGTGACGGGTGGTTTTTATGGTTTGTAGTATCTGTAGTTGTTTGGTTGTTTGTCAAGTTTGTTCAAGACAATGTTTGTTTGGTTGTTTGTCAAGTTTGTTCAAGACAATGGTTTGTAACTTTAGACTATGTTTATCATGAAGATGTTTGGTTGTTTGAATATGGTTATGTTGTCATGAAGATGTTTGTTTGTTTGACTATGGTTATGTGTTCAAACAGAATTTTGGCGGAAAGTGATTCGATTACATTGCAACATTTAGTACAAATAAGTGGTCCAAAATACAACATACAACCAAACAAATCTAGATGTTGCTTTCTTCCCTATTTCCAGTGACAATCATCCAAACAAGACCAATCCGAATCAGAACCATGCTCCCCTTCATATGGGTCAAAGTACCAATCATCCTCTTCAACCCAATATGTGTAATCCCATGCATGTTCCAGCACTTCAGGGTCATAATCCTTTGTCGGATCTCTGAATATCTTTTCATAATCTGATTCTTGCTCCAAGTAACGTCTGAGTATCTCAGTGTCTTGATCCTCAAAGTATACATAACTGTCTGGTTCTTCGGCTGCAACGACGTCTTCATCCTTAGCAATATCTTTCTCATTCTCAACTATATCTTTCTCTTTGTCAGCAATACCTACAGAATTACAACCAGGCTACCAAAACAAACATAAAGTAAGAACTTGAAAAGGACCATTGCATAAACTTGAAAACTCATAACTCAAGACCCAAGTCATCCCTAAGTACATCTTCAGTTTAAACACATCGCCATTCTTGTACCGAGCCAACTGGTCTTTGCACCTAGCCAAGTCATCCTTATCTTTAATGCTTTGAATTAAAGCAGGCATTACCTCTCGACAAATCGGACATCCCTGTTCTTCACCAACATCATCCCATCTGAGGAATCCACATCCTCCAACCTATAATCGGACATCATAAGCAACACCACAACTCGTAATAATCACAGAAATAGTTTCAGTAAGCATAAAACAGAATTCACTTACACATCGAAGATACCATCTTCCAGGATTAGCTTTGGATTCTGATTGTTTGAAAACTGTTTGCCCACCACAAGGACAGATAATGTCTGAAGCTTGAGTTTTGCCCATTGTCTCCTTCGATCGAAGCACAGAGGAAGAAGAGGTAGACATGTTCAGCAAAAACGATGAATTTAGGGCTTGCAGATTTGGGGGCGATTGAACTATTGGGTGAGAACGGTTGAACAGCAACAACGATGGAATTTGGGGCAGAAAGAATTTGGGGTATGCTTCTTAAATGAGGAAGACAAAGGGCAGTATGGACATTTCAACATACACTAACGGTAATATTAACGTTGACATGGTCCAAGGGGTAAAAGTACGACATAATATCAACGTTGGGGGGGGGGGGGATTGCAATTATTTCGTTAGGGGGGTCAGAGTGCCAATTGGCCTAAACCCCAGGGGGTAAAATTGCAGTTTACTAAAAAACTATTTTCTTTCTCTTCCAATTACACAACCTAACCCAACCCAACCCAATTTATTTTTTCACTCTCATTCACAACCCATCCAAAACCAATATTTTATTAAATAAATATGCTTTATAATTAATTTTTAAATAGAGAAAAGAGAAGAAAACAATTAAATATTATATATTTTGGTTACAACCCTTGGTTGAGCACACAACCAGGTCATTCACCATTATTATATTTTTGGTTAAAAAAGTGGCTTTGTTTTTTGTTTTATTAAACATATGGCAACCGGTTGAAGAAAAAAATCACCATAGTGGATAGTCTAAAGGTAAATGGTGATACGTGTTGATTTTGTGACAAAGTAAAAAAGCAGGAGGTCATACATGTATACGAAGGGATGAAGCAATGACCGCACACACAGCCCAATAATTAGTTTCCACCTATGTTTCAGGAACTATTCACAACATTTGATATAGATTTATATTATTATTATTCTTATTATTATTAATTTATTATTATTATATTATATTATTCTATATATAAATTAGCAAGTTATATGTGCATTATGAGTTGTACATTGTGCTTTGGGCATTTTTCAAAAAAAAAAGTTGATTTTTTACTTTAACCCAAAGGTTTTTACCTTTTGCAATTTTAACCCTACATAATTTGTTTTTAACTTTAATCCAAAACTTTTCATTATTTGCAATTTAACTTCACAACTTTTATTACTTATACTTTTCGTCTTTCGCAAATTTTCGTTTTACTTATAGTTCTAAATTTTTCGAGTTAATACGACGCAACATGCATGTGTGGTTCAACGTTTTTACCGCTATTTTTCCATGTTTGACAGGTTCGTCGCAACACGCATATCCTAGGTCGAGTCAGTGTTGGTGATCGATGACGGTTGTGTGACACTAGTACTATTTGACACCGTTTAACGCCCTGCTGTAACACGGGGTGTGCTTTGGGTAGTTTTCAAAGAAAAAATGGTTATGCATATGGTTGTCGTAACGTCAACTTTGGGGGTTTTCAAAAAAAAATTGATTTTTTTTTACTTTTCATTCAAAAGTATTTCATAAATTCCTTTTAACCCAAAACTTTTTATCTTTTGCAATCTATCCTCATAATTTTTTTTACTTTCAACTTTGGTCATTTATCTAAAATTAATAAATAACTTTAATTTTCCAATTTAGTTCCTTTGTTTTTTTACTATTAACTCAAAGTTTTTCATTTTTTCCAATTTAATCCCAACTTTTTTTCTTATTTTAAATGTTGGTCCACCATACTTTTCATCTTTCCCAAGTTTTTCGTTTCGTTCTAAATTTTGTGAGTTAACACACCGCAACGTGCGTGTGGGGTCCAACATTTTTTCGTAATTTTTTTTTCTGTTTGACTGGCCCGTCGCATCACATCTATTTTTCTACGTTTGACAAGTTCGTCCAACACGCGGGTCCTGGATAGACTTAGTTATTTTTTTCTATGTTTTACGTTTTGGTTTAATTTCTCAGCAACGAGCGTGCGTGATTCAAAAATTTTACGTTTGCTTTTCGCTCGAAGTTATTTTTTCCCGTTTTTATTTATTTTGTTTTTACGAGCTTTTCCGGTATTGGTGGTCGCTGACAATGGTATAATATTGCTACTACTTAATACAGTTTTATGACAACCGCTGCAACACAGAGGCTTAGACTATGTGGTATGGGGAGGGGGTTGGGGCGTGGGTTGGCCATAAACGCACAAGTCACCACCCCGGGTGGGCTTGGGTTTCGGCGTGGCCCCATTGGCGGGGGTTTCAGCCGGGGCGTGGGGCGGGTCTACGAGCCTGACATCGGTTCGAAACCGACGAAGACGACGAAGAATGATTGTTTTTATTTTGATACTATGTTTTTTTTGTAATTATTATGTATGTTTATGTAGTTTTTAATGGTTTATATATATATAGGGTCGGGATTTGGAGAAAACAGTAGAAAATGTGAGAACGGTGAGAACGCTTATGGATCGTCCGATTAAAACAATCTATTAACTAGATTGGCGCGGTGGCGTTTTCGTAAATAACATCAATTTTATTATGTGGACGCGCCTCATTAAGGGTAAAAGGGTCTTTACACCTCTATACGAAAACGCCATACTGATTAATAAAACGCCATTACGGACCAAATCACATCGCTATATAAACAAAAAACATCCAAGACATAAAAACACACCCCCCAGAACCTGAAACGCCATATTTTCAACTATATACCATTCAACTTACAAACGCCAAAATCACCAAAACATCAAACACAACTACTCAAAAACGCCATATTTTCTACTATATACCATTCAACTTAGAAAACGCCAAAACACTCAAATATCAAAAGATTCCAAAAGATCGACGATTCCTTCACATACACTATTTCCTCAGTAAAACTCCAAAAATGCCAAATATCGTTTCTTGTATATTCAAAATATTATTCTACGCCAAAGTTTCGGATAATGCATTCTACCCTGAGGTACTGGGACTCAAATAACATTTTGCTGCATGAGATGGACAAATCATAAACAAAAAGATGCTTGGGTCAGACTTATGTCATTTTCTGTGTTTTCTTCTTGATGAATATTTTAATGGCATGAAAAGACGAATGACACTAATGAGTTGTTTGAAGATACATATTCAAAAAAAAAAAAAAAACTCATGTCATTTTGTCTTTCCAAACGGCCACAAAAACACAAGCATGGCTAAGCCAAACCACCAGCGAACATGATTCAATGAAGAAAGAGACTGATGACAGTGAAGATTTGGAAGATGAATTGTTTTTATTTTTATTTTTTTAATTTTCTTTTTCTATTGTTTGCTATGTATTTTTGAACTTAGAATAAAAAAATACATTATCTTAATAAAACGCCAAAACAGTCATAATGCATACGAAAACGCCATAAAATGGAGTAAAAACGCCAAAAACTCGCAAACTATAATGAAAGTAATTTGCAAAAGTATTAATTAATAAAAGCTAAAAATGAAAAAAAAAACGCCAAAAACTACTTAAAAACATTCAAAAACACCAAACCTGAGAGATGGAAAGTCTATGATCCTAAAAACTCATAAAAAGCTGAACATAAAAAACAGTAAAAATACACAGTAAACTGAAAAGACGGCTACTTTATTAATATCATTTAATATAAATAAAAAAACCGCCTAAACTACGCGCCAAAAACATCCTATAAAGAGAGACTACTCTGCACAAACAACTTATCACAAAACCAGAAACAAACGTCATATTCCCTAGAAACCATTCACTTTAAAAACGCCAAAAATAATACTTAAAAAAGCCACAGATGCAGAACCTCGATTCTGCTATATTGTGTAACAACCATAAATTTATTTAGCGATTTCCGTAAATAAATCACAAATTACTGAGTATTTATATTTAAACATTCATGCTAAAATACGGGTTTATTAAAACTTTTCTAACTTGAAGCAAAACAACATAGTGTAATTTAATTCATCGTTTTAGAATAACGACGAAACAACTTGCGGAAGCTTCATTTAACGTGTGTTCGGTTCTTGCTCGACACTTGATCTTCATCCGGGACTCCCAACATTCTCCTACGATCAGTACCAGCTTAAATGTTAGTATTGATAGTTTAAATAACGGTACAAGACAATATATTGATAAAGGAAGGAAATCCAAACGTTAATTTCTTGATCCAAAAACAAGGTTTACAAACTGGCCTCTACCAACGGTGGCTCCTGTATGAAAATTCCCCCACCGTAACTCAGTAGGCAACTACCGTAACAATTTCAGCTCCACCGTAACTTACGGTGGGCACCGTAAGTTACGGTGGCTCCTGCATCAGTCATTTCCTTTTTTTTTGCCGTTTTTGACACGAAAACTTTCGTATCTTTCAATCCGCTTGTCCGTTTGACCTATCGTTTCTTCCTACGTGTTTGTAATTTGATTCTCCATCATATGGAGTTAAAATCCGACATCCGGCTTAATAAATTTTGAGACTTTTATGCCTTTGGCTTATTACCTTTTTACAAAATTTTGACCCGTTTACGCATTTATCAAACAAACATATTTGTTTGGTCATTATTTCACATGAACCACTCCAATTCAATATTTTCTACCATGTTAAGTTCTAATTGCGGGTTTCTTATATATTTTAACCCGTTTTTGCTCGTATGCTTATTTTGACCCGTTAAGGGTATTTAAGTGCATCTTTAGACTTAAATCATGCTTCTATTGGGTTACATCCTATCCCCAATTCCAAAGACTCAATTTAAACAAGACGCTTATTTCAAAACAACTTTTTGAAAGTTGTTTGCCCTATTTACCCCTCAAGGGCTTTTTGGTCAATTTTAGCCCTTCATTCATGCGACGAAAGACTTCAACTAATATTTGACCAAAATGTCTCTTTTAGCCATGCGAGTCATGTGTTAATTCCTGTGATCACAAACTCAACAAGCGATCATCAAATATTATTGATAAATGGTATTAACAACACCATTTGACCCGTTTAGTCGAAGTGACTAATTATAATTATGAGATGGTATTTAATTACCATTTCATCCCTTTAACCTATTCCGATTTACTCTTTGAATTCATCTTGCTTAAAAGTCGTTTCTTGCTTTGTTTGACCCATTTTGACTTATGTCAAATGATATCCTTTCAAATCCTTTTTATTTATTCGTTAACTCATGTCCGGATTACCATTCTATCGTTTTTGCCCTTTTTACCATAACTTATGGTTTCTTGACATTCCCACTTATTCCGGCGTGCATTATAAGTAATTGGTAGTAAGAATAAAAGGCGTAAGCTTAACTTACCTCGTATCCGAGCTACGCTTTTCTTTTCCTTCTTGATTCGTTTGACCCGTTTCTTCCCAAGCCTCCACCTTGCTCGTTAAGTGTCAAACTATCGTCATCATTCAAAGGTGGTTAGATTAGTCATTAATAATCACAACTTTTCCACCTTACGTATTTTCTATGTCGAAACTACCGTTCGACCTTATTGTTTATTAATTCAACTTATCAAAAGTTAACTACTTTTGATCACATGATTTACACAATTAAGTCTATATTAACTTTATGCTTTGAACCCTTATCGGTTCATACTTCGCTCAATTTGTCATATTATTCAATTACACGTTTCTTTCAAAATTTCAACATATTAGTGTTCGTTTAGACATTTTAGCAAACACCTTGTGGGCATGATTTTCATACTTTCATAAATCAAATTCTTGACTAACTATTTAATCAAGATTTAAACATCATTTCACATGTTCATGACAAATCTTCATATCAACAAATCTGGATTTGCTTCATAGAGCTCAAATACACTAAGTTAACAAAGATAATCCTAGTGTTTAACATAATTCTACAAAACCCATTTGACATATGAGTGGGTGATTACAAATTCACAAAGGTTGAACATCAATTCAACAAGTAAATGACTAGGGTTTACTCCTAGACATAATTTCATTCCCTAATTTCATCCAAACTTGATCATGCAAGCTCAGATTTCGATTCTCATGAATTCATCTAAAATTCAAGATGGAGCTATATGGTGAAATTTGTATACCTTATGATCTCTTCGCCGAGGTGATCACTAATCTATGATTGAATTTCAATTTGGAACAGATTTGAGCCTTCAATTTGGTGAAAATGCAAGAGTTAGGGTTGTGAGGGGAGTCTTGGTCGCCCCCTGTGTTCTTGATCGACCAGACACCCCAAAATGGGTGTTTGGTGTGTTTTAATTTTTTGTTTAATGTTATTAAGTTTCAAATTTAACAACATAAGCCCCTCAACTTCAGTTTGGTTTATAACTTGATATTTTGTTCTTTCATTTAATTACAAGACTTGTACTAGGTTATTTATTTCCTAGTTACTTTATCTTGTTCACAACCCGTTTTATTTTAAGTTCCGTTAAATCTCGGGCCTTTTATATACTTTGCTTTCTCAAAGTATTTCTCATCCTTTTAATAAATATTAGATTTATTTATTTAAATCCTAAAATTTACCTGGTAAGTTTTACCACTAACTGTATTTTACCCGTCCTGTAGTATTAACATGGTTTGATTACCAAACCCGTTTTCGGGGTGTTACAAGTCTACCCCCCTTAAAGAGGTTTCGTCCTCAAAACCTTGTTTACATAGTTCCTTTAATTTGGATTAAACGAACTGAGTTTCGTTTTTCAAGGCATTCATTCATTCCTTTCGATCTAACATTTCCATTTATATTGACGTGTAAGTCTTTCGTGTGTAAGGCCTCGCAGGCCGTTACTTTTCAGCTTGTATCCATTATCTTTATTGTTTATTCATTTTGGCGGTTAGACTTGTTAGTCACCGGTTACTTCATACCCCGTTACCCGGGTATGCTATTTGCCATCCCCGGCCTTATGTGTGTTTAAAATTCTCTAAATCACCCCGTACCACTTATGTTTTGTTAAAACGTTACTTTTGACTAAAAACTAAATTCTTAGTTTATGTTTCCTCTTTGTCGTACATCTTTCTCCCGTTTCTAGGAATGTTACTTCCGAGAATCTAGTCCTTTCCGTTATTATTTAATGCGGGGAATTATAACAATTTCCCAAGCTTAACCCCTATGACCCGTAGGTTCTTTCCCTTAGCCTCGTAGGTTATTTATTTAGATTTTCACCTTTTTATCCTTTCTAAGGTGAGACCTTTACAATTCGTTTCTTTCTATTTGTGACCCAAAGGTCTTTTTGGTCCCGTAGACTTTAACACTATTTATGATCCTGTAGGTTAGGATGATCCCGTAGATCGTCTTTTATCCATGTCTATATTCAAATGTAAATATACATATATAGCTTCAAAGCATCTTTTATTATGTTTGAAATTGTTTATTTTCGTTTTTGAACTTTAGTTGGCCATGACCGTAGTCTAAAGCTTCGTTCGTTTACTCTTGGACTAATCTTCCGACTTTATGACTCTTTACGTCATTTACACGTCGGTTTGTTCTACGCTCACCATTTCCCCGGTTCATAATTATACTTCTCTACGACCCGTTACCCGGGTTCTTTATTATTTCGTGCTTCCATTATTCGATTTGCGCTTACTTGCACTACCGAGCTTTTTATATTTTATTTATCTCGTTTGATTTATTCGTGTGAGATTTCATTACTCACGAACGTCACACTTCATTCTTTATTCGACCCGTTCAACTTTAGAATAGTTGAACATAGTTATCAAAATTTCTGTTTGCAAATTCTCATCGTCTTTTAGTCATGACTCTTAATCCGAGTCCTTTGACTTTCTATTTCGCGTACCCGTCTCTTGGTTTACGCATGCTTTCAAACTCCTACCCATCTATCGGGTATCTTTACCAAAGTCATCATCAAGTAACCATTCTTATATGGTTTTAGACATCATCTTAATTTATTTGATCATCTTAGCGAAATCCATTGCTTTTATTTAGTCAAGTCTTTTATTCTTTTATTCTACCCCTTTGAATTATCTGTGTAAATTTTCATCACTTATGACTGTCAAATTTTATCTTTATGCCTTAGCATTCTCATTAGTTGGTCTGTATTTCCTCTTACTTTGATCCTTGTCCCTTCTCTCGGGCTCTTTACTCTAACGTAATACGCTTCTGTCATCCGACTTGCGTCTACGTCTATTATCAAACGTCTTGCTTATTTGGTTTATTTGGGTACCTTTTTTAGTTAGTCCCATTCATCCCGCCCTTACTACATCGGACGTAAATGTGTCTGCTACAAGAAGTTCATGGTATCATATGCCACTACTTACTTGGCCAGAGTAAGCGATCAGCACATGACACACATGACCTTTTTATAGCTTTCACATCACCCCCCTATGTAAGTAATGCCTCTATTTATTTCATACTTCTAATTTCATTTAGTAAAACTTTATTTAATTGCACAACAACAATCATTAGTTTTACTAGTTTTGCATTCGAACATATAAAATGTTTTTCTTTTCTATCGAACTATTATATAATCACATTCGTTAATGTGATCGCTACCTTTCTCAATAGCGTTATATTGAGAGTTTCCCACTTGGATAATTACCCCTCGTCCAAGTTTCCATATGAACTAATCTTATTATTTCCTTGTTATTCATCATCGTGAATAACACATGTTTCTATTAAACTTTTCTTAGAAACATCATCCTGAATAGATATCCTATTCAGGTTTTATCAGACATATGCAACCGTTATCCCCCACGTGTTAGTTGCATATTACTACTTGTGCGATTAATTTAAAAGCGTGCACCTGGTAATGCTTGTCCTAACTGGCTTCTCTTGCCGCTAACTTTCTTCGCGATCGTCACGTGATTTAGTTCCTTAATAAGTATGCTCTGCTTGTCATACCTCGGACCGTTCCACCGTCATATCCCTAATTCGTTCAACTCGCGTCATCTTCAGATGCGGTTGTCCTTCAACTAAACATTTACAAAAGTTAGTAATTTTCGACATTAATAAACGCCCGTATTGTAATACAAGGCTTTTTACTGTACGTGTCAATGCACGTAATTCATTAACTGTATCTATCATTTATCGATTTGACTGGGGTAATGTGTATTACACGATATCCCTGTAAGTTGATCTCAACACTTTAATCATTCTAATTCATTGACATACTTGTACTTACCGGATTTGCGATCAAGCCTTGAACCGAACACCGATCTTTATCAAGAGCATAAGGTTTAAGTCCAAGCATAGTTTTCCCACCATACTTGAATCTCTTAAACCAAGGCTCTGATACCAACTTGTAACAACCATAAATTTATTTAGCGATTTCCGTAAATAAATCACAAATTACTGAGTATTTATATTTAAACATTCATGCTAAAATAAGGGTTTATTAAAACTTTTCTAACTTGAAGCAAAACAACATAGTGTAATTTAATTCATCGTTTTAGAATAACGACGAAACAACTTGCGGAAGCTTCATTTAACGTGTGTTCGGTTCTTGCTCGACGCTTGATCTTCATCCGGGACTCCCAACATTCTCCTACGATCAATACCAGCTTAAATGTTAGTATTGATAGTTTAAATAACGGTACAAGACAATATATTGATAAAGGAAGGAAATCCAAACGTTAATTTCTTGATCCAAAAACAAGGTTTACAAACTGGCTTCCACCGTAACTTACGGTGGACACCGTAAGTTACGGTGGCTCCTGTATGAAAATTCCCCCACCGTAACTCAGTAGGCAACTACCGTAACAATTTCAGCTCCACCGTAACTTACGGTGGGCACCGTAAGTTACGGTGGCTCCTGCATCAGTCCTTTCCTTTTTTTTTTTGCCGTTTTTGACACGAAAACTTTCGTATCTTTCAATCCGCTTGTCCGTTTGACCTACCGTTTCTTCCTACGTGTTTGTAATTTGATTCTCCATCATATGGAGTTAAAATCCGACATCCGGCTTAATAAATTTTGAGACTTTTATGCCTTCGGCTTATTACCTTTTTACAAAATTTTGACCCGTTTACGCATTTATCAAACAAACATATTTGTTTGATCATTATTTCACATGAACCACTCCAATTCAATATTTTCTACCATGTTAAGTTCTAATTGCGGGTTTCTTATATATTTTAACCCGTTTTTGCTCGTATGCTTATTTTGACCCGTTAAGGGTATTTAAGTGCATCTTTAGACTTAAATCATGCTTCTATTGGGTTACATCATATCCCCAATTCCAAAGACTCAATTTAAACAAGACGCTTATTTCAAAACAACTTTTTGAAAGTTGTTTGCCCTATTTACCCCTCAAGGGATTTTTGGTCAATTTTACCCCTTCATTCATGCGACGAAAGACTTCAACTAATATTTGACCAAAATGTCGCTTTTAGCCATGCGAGTCATGTGTTAATTCCTGTGATCACAAACTCAACAAGCGATCATCAAATATTATTGATAAATGGTATTAACAACACCATTTGACCCGTTTAGTCGAAGTGACTAATTATAATTATGAGATGGTATTTAATTACCATTTCATCCCTTTAACCTATTCCGATTTACTCTTTGAATTCATCTTGCTTAAAAGTCGTTTCTTGCTTTGTTTGACCCATTTTGACTTATGTCAAATGATATCCTTTCAAATCCTTTTTATTTATTCGTTAACTCATGTCCGGATTACCATTCTATCGTTTTTGCCCTTTTTACCATAACTTATGGTTTCTTGACATTCCCACTTATTCCGGCGTGCATTATAAGTAATTGGTAGTAAGAATAAAAGGCGTAAGCTTAACTTACCTCGTATCCGAGCTACGCTTTTCTTTTCCTTCTTGATTCGTTTGACCCGTTTCTTCCCAAGCCTCCACCTTGCTCGTTAAGTGTCAAACTATCGTCATCATTCAAAGGTGGTTAGATTAGTCATTAATAATCACAACTTTTCCACCTTACGTATTTTCTATGTCGAAACTACCGTTCGACCTTATTGTTTATTAATTCAACTTATCAAAAGTTAACTACTTTTGATCACATGATTTACACAATTAAGTCTATATTAACTTTATGCTTTGAACCCTTATCGGTTCATACTTCGCTCAATTTGTCATATTATTCAATTACACGTTTCTTTCAAAATTTCAACATATTAGTGTTCGTTTAGACATTGTAGCAAACACCTTGTGGGCATGATTTTCATACTTTCATAAATCAAATTCTTGACTAACTATTTAATCAAGATTTAAACATCATTTCACATGTTCATGACAAATCTTCATATCAACAAATCTGGATTTGCTTCATAGAGCTCAAATACACTAAGTTAACAAAGATAATCCTAGTGTTTAACATAATTCTACAAAACCCATTTGACATATGAGTGGGTGATTACAAATTCACAAAGGTTGAACATCAATTCAACAAGTAAATGACTAGGGTTTACTCCTAGACATAATTTCATTCCCTAATTTCATCCAAACTTGATCATGCAAGCTCAGATTTCGATTCTCATGAATTCATCTAAAATTCAAGATGGAGCTATATGGTGAAATTTGTATACCTTATGATCTCTTCGCCGAGGTGATCACTAATCTATGATTGAATTTCAATTTGGAACAGATTTGAGCCTTCAATTTGGTGAAAATGCAAGAGTTAGGGTTGTGAGGGGAGTCTTGGTCGCCCCCTGTGTTCTTGATCGACCAGACACCCCAAAATGGGTGTTTGGTGTGTTTTAATTTTTTGTTTAATGTTATTAAGTTTCAAATTTAACAACATAAGCCCCTCAACTTCAGTTTGGTTTATAACTTGATATTTTGTTCTTTCATTTAATTACAAGACTTGTACTAGGTTATTTATTTCCTAGTTACTTTATCTTGTTCACAACCCGTTTTATTTTAAGTTCCGTTAAATCTCGGGCCTTTTATATACTTTGCTTTCTCAAAGTATTTCTCATCCTTTTAATAAATATTAGATTTATTTATTTAAATCCTAAAATTTACCTGGTAAGTTTTACCACTAACTGTATTTTACCCGTCCGTTAAGCCTACATAGTGACCCGGACAAGCTACTCCGTTGACCGAAGTTGACGCGGGCCGCGTAGGCCCTTGTCTTCTCTTACGCGGGCCGCGTAGAACCCGGACTCAGGCCCTATATAAAGGAGGCATCGGCCTTCAGTCGAGAATCGTTCAAACTTTCTTTCTTTCTCTCAAAATTAAAGTGTAGGCATTATACTCGGGTCTAATACCCCCCTAAATAGCGAAGTTCTGCTCCGTTGTAAGTATCATAACCCCTAGATACGTATTAGATACGCTGCCCGATTGATCTAGGGTTCCGTAACGGTTGTCGTGGTTCTGCCCGTCGTAGTCGTTGTAATGCCGTCTTGGGGAGGGTATTACTAATGTTAAAATGGGTTATTATACTAACATGTGTGCATTTGTGTAATTTATAGATTATTCCCAGGAAACCCTTACAAGATAATCTAAGACAGCAATGTGAGTTGATCCGCTTTTTGTGAACTTTTTGTTACTTGTTTTTACAAAACCTCACTTAATTCATTATATATTAAGCAGTTATTGAGTATTTGTAAGAATACAATTATCATGAGTATGTTGGGGTTTTGTATACAAAATTTGTTACCACCTGGTCAAGGAGTAACATTTCCACAAGTCGGGTCTGACAGTACCATTGATGTTAATTGTTATAACTTGGAAACAAATGTAATTGCGAGATCGCCCTCAATACTGTACAATGATTTTTATTTAAACTTGATTAAACTGGGATTCACTCACCAGTATTTCCCACTGACAAATGTTTTTAAAACGCGTTTCAGGTAACAAATTGTGAAAGCCAAATAGAAGCCAGCTGGACAGCACTGAAGGCTTGGAAAAGTGGCAATAAAGTTACCTAAAATAAAATAGATGTTTTTATTAAATAAAATATGATTTATTCCTATGAAAACGTATGTACTGCGAACTTGGGTTTATCCCATATGTTTAATATTATGAAAATGTGGTATTTTACTCTGATCAAATATTTTCTAACTACGGTCCTGATAAAAAATTCCGCTGCCAAATTAGACAATACGCGATACCACCGAAACTGGCTCGCGGCCGTCCGTTCCCTGGGATTTGGGATCGGGGGTTGCGACAGAAGGTGGTATCAGAGCTAAGCCACTGATTCAGCCACAGAAGTGTTCTGCTGACATCAAAATTCAATCTGTTAGGAAATAAATTACGGGAATACGTGCATAATTGTATTTTATTGCTATGTGTTATTTGACTATTTGTTAGTTTACAGTATGAGCGACCAAGGACCATCTGACGCGTACCGTCAATTGTCTGGTTCGCCTAGAAGCGAAGGCACCTCCTCTTCTCAGCCTGCCCTCTCAGGGTACTCTGCTGATACGGAAGAAGGAATATTCGTGTTTAAGGCTCAGTTCGAGGAGCCATTCCCTCATAAAAAGAGAGGATGGTTCAGTCGAGGGGCACATGAGCGTAGGAAGCGTATGAAAAAGTTACAAGACCAGAGTGTACTAGCAGCAGCTAAAAGAGAAACCGATGCCTATGCCCAGGATATGATTAATAGGGGTATAGCCAACATCCACATCTTAGCAACCACTGCCGCGCACCTAATCTGGAGCAAATGATAGCACCCCAACCACAACCACCAATTCCTGACCAACCAATGGAAATAGAAAACCCTGAAAACCAAGTAGAAATGCATGATTTTAATCCAGAGGAAATACCTAGGGTACCTGCACCAAACCCCTTAGACCCAAATTACGATCCCTGGTGGGATGACGTTAGGGACTATGTGCAACGTTACCCGATACACGAAGACATGCCCATGCCAAACATAGGAGCCTACCCAGGTTTGGATCCTTTGGATCCCTATTACCACGATGTATTCATTAGGGAGATTTTAGAGAATCCTTATCAATTTCAGGCCCCTACACCCCCATATCAAGAACCCGCACCCTAGATTTCGAACCCAGTCCTAGAACCTGCACCCCCAATGAGTGCAGAAAACGTACAAGAACTTAGGACATTTGGTGAGGAAATTTTAGAAAGTAGTGAACGGATGAGACAGGTGGGATAGCGACTCGTCTGGAAGTACGACGAGCGCAATATGGATTTTTGGATGAATCCATATCCATGAATGTGATGATGGAGACGGTAGTAATAGTAATAATAATAATAATAAAATAATATGATATGTGTGTATGTGTATGGAAAAAAAACTACGGATGCCTATTATTAGTAGTGTAACTTTAAATTTCAGTCGGTATTGTAATTTTAATTTCAGTACTGGTGTGTAATAGATGCATCGTATATGAATAGAGTAAGTCGCAATGATCGACGCTTTTGACCAAAATGCGTGACATGTGATTGATTATATTAAATATTATTTTGTGATATTAATACGTGGTAAATGTTTAAAATTCAGATGGCCGTCGAAGGAAATCAATAAAATCTGAATAACGATAACCAGAGTAACATTAACTTGGTTAATGAGAATCCGAGCATCAATAACAATGGAAATCAAATGGATAATAGTGCTATCCAACACATAGTGGCACAAGGAATTATAGATGCAATGCCATTTATTCTTCAAACTTTTAAGGATGCTGATAATAAAAGTAAACATAGCAGTAAGCGACCAATTGAACCAGAACACAGCGTAAACAATGGACCCATACTTCAAGTGCCCATTCCCAAAAGAAGAAGAACCATGCCTTATGGTTGTTCTTACAAAGAATTTTGGTCCTGCAAACCAATAGAATTCTCGGGCAATGAAGGACCCATTGCAACTCTACGCTGGATAGAAAAGACTGAGGTTGTTTTAAAAATAAGCAAGTGTGCTGAAGAAGATAAGATAATGTTTGCTTCTAACCTGTTTAAAAACTCAGCCTTAGAATGGTGGAACACTATCCTCCAGTCAAGAGGAAGTGATAGGGTATACAACATGGAATGGGAAGAATTTAAAAATATGGTAGAAAGGAAATTCTGCCCTCCTAATGAAAAGGAACAGATAGCGAATAAGTTTCTGAACTTAAGAATGACCGGGGTAGATAGTAAGGGTTATACTACCACATTCTTTGAATATGCTAGAATAGTACCAACCCTTGCATCAGCTGAACCGGTATTAATCTCCCGTTACATCTGGGGATTAATTGGAGAGATTAGACATGTAGTCAAGGCAGCTAGACCTCAAACCATAGAAGAAGCTGTAGAACTAGCAAATACCTTGACAGATGAGCTAATCCGTACTAGAGAAGAAGACCAGAGGAGAAACCTAGCCCAAAGGTTTACCCAAGAATTCCGTTCTGGGAATTTCAACTGTAGGAATATGGGTTCTACCTCTGCACCATACTGCAAGGTCTGCAAGAAAAAGCATTCGGGAAAATGCTCAACTCACTGCAATTTCTGCAAGGCACCAGGACACAAGGAAGAAGATTGCAGGAGAAAATCCAGTAATGGACTATGCTTCAACTGTGGAGAAAAAGGTCATATCAAGCCGAATTGTCCAAAACTAGCTCCAGCTGTGAACAACAAGAACACTAAAAATGCTAGAGCATTTGTTCTAACTGCAGATGAAGCCATGATGATTCCAGATGTCATAGCCGGTACGTTTTTAGTTAATGATATTTTTGCTAAAGTATTATTTGACTCTGGTGCGAACCAAAGTTTTATTAATACTTCATTTTGCAAACTTCTAAATCTGTCATTAACTAAACTACCACAATAATGTCTAGTCGAGACAGCAAATGGAGAAACAGTTAGGATTTCTGAAATCTTGCAGGGAGCAAGAATAGAATTTTTAAAACAAAAGTTTATGGCAAATCTTTACCCAATGAATCTGGCAGGATTTGATATTGTATTAGGAATGGATTGGTTAATAGCCAATAAAGCTAATATTTTATGTGATCAAAAGTCAATTCAAGTAAATTCACCAAAGGGTGAAAAGATCACAATAAAAGGAGATAAGCCATCTAGATCCACTAAATTCATCTATGTGATGAAAACTGCAAGCTATATAAGAAAAGGATCTATAGTGTATTTGATTTCTATAATCACTAACACTAGAGGAAAGGAATTAAAAGACATTCCAGTAGTGTCTCAGTTTTCAGATGTATTTCCAGAAGAATTGCCAGTGCTACCGCCAGACAGAGAAGTTGAATTCAAAATCCATCTATTACCAGGAACAGCACCGATTGCCAAAGCACCTTACCGTTTGGCACCAGCCGAAATGCAGGAACTAAAGAAATAGTTAGACGAATCGTTGGAGAAAGGATTTATACAGCCAAGCTCATCGCCGTGGGGAGCACCAATTTTATTTGTTAAAAAGAAGGACGGATCAATGCGTATGTGCATTGACTACCGTGAATTAAACAAGTTCATGATTAAGAACCGGTACCCATTACCGAGAATCGATGATATGTTCGACCAGTTGCAAGGAGCTCGAATTTTCTCTAAAATCGATTTAAGGTCAGGATATCATCAATTAAAGGTACAGGAAGATGACATTCCTAAAACCGCATTTAGAACAAGGTATGGTCATTATGAATTTACTGTCATGCCATTTGGTTTAACCAATGCCCCAGCTGCATTTATGGACATGATGAACCGAATATGTAAGCCATATTTGGATAAATTCATAATTGTTTTTAGTGATGATATTCTCATCTATTCTAAAAGTAAAGAGGAACATGTAAAGCATTTGCATGCCCTTCTAAGTTTATTAAGAAAAGAAAAGCTTTACGCTAAATTTTCAAAGTGCGAGTTTTGGTTAGAACAGGTACAGTTTCTTGGACACTTAGTTAATCACGAAGGAATTCATGTGGATCCAACAAAGATCGAGGCGATTACCAAATGGAAAACCCCTGAGTCACCAACCGAGGTTAGAAGTTTCTTAGGATTGGCCGGTTATTATAGAAGATTTATTCAAGATTTTTCTAGAATAGCCATTCCTTTAACTAAGTTAACTTGTAAATCGATTAAGTTTGAATGGGGACCAAAACAAGAAGAAGCTTTTAGAATTCTTAAGCATAGACTAACCCATACACCCATATTAGCGTTACCAGAAGGAACTGAAGATTTGTAGTATATTGTGACGCTTCTAAGTTAGGTTATGGATGTGTGTTGATGCAACGCCAAAAGGTTATAGCATATGCGTCTAGACAACTTAAGAATCATGAAGAGAATTATTCAACCCATGATCTAGAATTAGGAGCTATAATTTTTGCCCTTAAAATTTGGAGACATTACCTTTATGGTAGTAAGTTTACCATATTTACTGATCATAAGAGTTTAAGGTATGTTTTCGGGCAAAAGGAATTGAATATGAGACAAAGACGCTGGATGGAGATGCTTAGTGATTATGATTGTGATATCCAGTATCATGAAGGAAAAGCAAATGTAGTGGCAGATGCTTTAAGCCGAAAGTATCATGAAAAGCCAAAAAGGGTACGTTCTCTTAAATTAAATCTACAAGTAGATTTAAATGATCAGAGAAGCACAAGAATCAGTAATCAAGGAGGATACTGAAAAATTAAAAGGTATGCTAAAGGAATTAGAACAAGGAACAGATGGAATTTGGAGATTCCATAAGAAGAGAATGTGGATACCTAAATTAGGAAACCTACGTCATCATATATTAGAAGAAGCCCATAAATCTAAGTATACGATGCACCCAGGAAGTGATAAAATGTACTAGGATTTAAGAAAGAATTTTTGGTGGATAGGAATGAAAAAGGACATAGTAGCCTATGTTTCTAAATGTTTAACCTGTTCACAAGTTAAAGCTGAACATCAGAAACCCTAAGGTTTATTACAACAGTTAGAAACGCCAGTGTGGAAATGGGAATTGATAACAATGGATTTTGTTACCAAACTACCGAAAACAAGGAAAGGTAATGATACAATCTGGGTGATTGTAGATAGGCTAACCAAGTCAGCTCATTTCCTACCAATGAAAGAAACTTTCAGTATGGAACAGTTAGCTAAATTATATGTAAATGAAATCGTTTCATTACATGGAGTACCTTTATCAACTGTTTCTGATAGGGATAGCCGTTTTACCTCTCATTTTTTGTCAAGTTTCCAAAAAGCAATGGGAACTAAGTTAAATCTAAGCACAGCTTATCATCCTCAAACAGACGGACAAAGCGAAAGGACAATTCAGACGATGGAAGACATGCTTAGAGCTTGTGTAATTGATTTTGGAGGTAATTGAGATAATCACTTACCTTTAATAGAATTTTCTTATAATAATAGTTATCACACTAGTATCAATGCTGCACCATTCGAAGCACTTTATGGACGAAAGTGCCGAACCCCAGTCTGTTGGGCAGAAATTGGGGAGAAGCAACTATCTGGACCTGAGATAGTGCAGGAAACAACCGACAAGATTATTCAAGTCAAGGAACGACTGAAAGCAGCACGTGATCGACAAAAGAGCTATGCTGATAACCGACGTAAACCATTGGAATTTCAAGTAGGAGATAAAGTATTATTGAAAGTCTCTCCTTGGAAAGGAATAGTAAGATTCATCAAACGAGGAAAGCTAAGTCCCAGGTATGTTGGACCTTTTGAGATTATTAGAAGAATAGGACCTGTAGCCTATCAGCTACAACTGCCAGAGGAAATGGCAGGAATACTGTCACACCCCGACTTTCCACGTGTCACCGGTGGGCCCGGTGGGGAGTATCGTGACGTGGTTGGCAACATAATAGTCAAACAACACAATTATATAAATGCACAGCGGAAGCAAAAGATAATTATTATTACATTCCGAATATAAAGTAATATCCAGTATTACAACGGAAGCAAAGGATCCACAGGCGGATCTTAAAACATATAACTTGTTCAACAAACTTTAGACGCCTAGAACTTGCAAGATTCCTTATTAGCGCCCTGGGCTTCCAGCCAATTACGTTCAGTACCTGTCACTTAACCTTTTTGGAAAATACGTCAGTTTTCACTGGTAAATACACTCAACCGACTCATTTGAAAAGAGTTTAAGAAAATTGATTTGGATGCACGTGGCACAAAATATCTTTCATAATTTAATTAAAATGCCCAGAGGCAAAATTAACCTTTTTAACTTGGAACAATTATAGTTATAACCTTGTATACAGATTTACATGTTCGTTATACGTTCAGGGCCCGATGTAGAAACCGAGTCAAGATTAACAGACACGCCACAAGTATAGGCCCACAAGAGAGTGGGATACCGTTATTACTTAGTAACTGTCAGGTGTATGCCTACACCCCGTACCTAAGACGTGGCCATTTTATAATATAATGATGCCAAGGATATCCGGGACATGGTCATTAACCCCTAAAGGCTTTTATTTCAAACAATACAGATTAAACCGGGTTACCTCAATAATTTAATCACAATCCGATTAAACATTCAATACCCGACCAAGCGGTATCATTATACCGTATTCCAAGCCCGTATAGGGAAAATAAGTTAAGAGTATTTACCTGAGCTAGCTCCTGTCTTAATTAGCAAGAATCTAATAACTCAGCCGTATTCACTTAAGTAAGCGTAGGTACCATTTACCGGAAGGCTCTAGTCTGGAATGATTGTATAAATAACTTATTAGAATGCTAACGGGTCTTTAATTAAGCCAAAGCTTAGACCGGTTAGTCTTAAGAGAATATACGGTTCAGACGCATGATTAAGCGCAGACCGGAATAGAATGTGATTTAAACCCGAAATGTTCAGAGACTTGTCTTATATGGGTATTTCATACACATTCTGGATTTTGAGATAAAACCGTTAAGGTTTGACCCGTTTCGGCTAATTTATGTAAACTTGTTACATAAACCGAACCGTACGCGTAATAAGCGTGACGGGTATTCATGAGGACCATATACAGGTTTCCTAAGTTAATTTATGCCTCAAATATGTTGTGACATCAGTAAGATGTCTTTCATTATGCCCGAAACGTATTTAAACACAAACTAGGCCCCGTAGGGGTAGTTTGGTCATTTAAAAGTTTATAAAGGAGTTTAAATGTTTAACTAAGTTACAGGTCTGATGTAAACAGCAAACCTACTCAATTTGATAAGTTATAACAGTAGGTTAAGCATATATGTGAAATTTATCAATTATAACCAAACTATGCCCCTTAGGGGCATTTTGGTAATTTCACATAAGCCGAAAAGCTCAAAACTGAAGTCTGAGTTTATCAACCTTTGCTTACTGTTAAAATATCATAATTTGCCTCATATATCAGTAGGTATCAACCCGGGTATGTTAAATATAATTTTTATACATACTATGCGTTAAAAACGCTAATTAAGGCGCTTAAAGGCCATTTCCGGGTTCGATACTTAAATCTGATATTTTTATATTTCCAGAAGGCTTAAAATAATTTATTTAACATATGTGATCAGTAGCAAAAGGTTTGGAGTCGTTTAGATAAGTAAAACTCATTTTATGGCCCGAAAGGGCAAAACCGACAATTACCGGGCTAAGCCTACGACTATGAGTTATGCTCAGCCTAAAATTAATTAAAAATCTTTAAAATTCCCAAAATAATATATTACATCAGTGGGTAAAAGATTTGATATCAAAAAGTAGGCTTAACTAGGCTATATGCTAATTACGCCGTTTTATTAACCTAAAGCTTTAAATTTGCGATAATGAGCATAACTCTTAATCTACAAGTCAAACTGATGTCAAACTTTGCATACAAGTTTATATATCAGTAACTAAGGTTTCTACACTTTTACATTTTCATAAATCATGTTTTAAGGTAATAAGGGCATAATGGTCAACATATGGGCAATTAACGGAAACGCGTAAACGAATGGGTCAATCAATGAACCAACCACAGAGGGTTGTGCTAACATGTAGCCTGGTCCTAAAGAAGCTCTAAGACATTTTCAAATTATACTAAAGCGGGTCAGAACTGAAAGTCAAAGTGAAAGTCAAACTATGTGACTTTCGGTTCCGAACCGGGTCTAAACAGGAAATAGTCGGGTTGAACATGTTTGGACATGTTCTTACACTAATTACTAAGTTATAACAATGATCAAACAGGTTATATATGTTCTAGATAGCTAATTATGCATAAATGACATTTTAAGCATCCTGTTGACTTTTTAATCAAAAGTTTGACCCGACATTAGACCTGATCAGAGTGGTGATCAGGGGAAACCCTTTTGAGGTTTTATTACCCACATAATTACCAACTCATAACTACTTTTAATTCGAGATATGACTGAGCCATCATTGACTAATCTCGAAGTCAAACAGTAATTACGACGGTTTGACTTTTAGCTAATTAACCAAGCTAAACTCAACTAAACAAGAACTAGCAGACTTACAAGAGTCCTATGCACGAGATGTGATCACTTGAGGCTGCTTGAGAGCTCCAGGAATGATCAACTTATGCAGATGAAGGTGTGAGAATGATTGTTGCATATCATGTCTTTATATAGTGAATTAACCCACCATAACATGTTGACAACCAAGTCTATGATCAACCACAACCATCCAACACATGTCCCTAGTGCTCTAGTACAGTTAGGGGTCGCCCACCATGTGCAAAATGCGTTTAAAGGCCGTTTCTCCGCGTATACAGGGGCCTGTCCCCGTTTTCTGTATCTGGGGCTCGGACGCGGCCCGCGTCCCGTTTAAGCCAACCCAAAGCGGGCCGCCTGGCCTGCTAAAATCTGATTTTTGATTTTTAATTGTTTTCCAAGTTGACCTTTGGCTTCACGAAGGGGTAATTAGGGTTTTATCTTGCATTTTGACCCCCCTATATTTACCATCAAGGGCTTTAGGACTTATACCCACTTTTCCAAGTCCCTGGACACTTCCGGTTAACCCGAAAAGCCTTAACTTTCAACGTTAACACTTTAACCCCTCGCACACGAATTTGATCATAACTTTCTCATACGATAACGAAACTTTATGAAATTTTAATCGTGCTTTCTAGTGAGCATAATTTATATTTACAAAGCTTCGGGTTTGTCAAAAGATCACTCAGAGGTATATCTTTAACATGTTGACACACTTGACCCCTGTAGTTTGTAATCTCTCACTTTTAGCTACGTATGATCCATGATTTATTCGTTTGATGTTATGAACATCATGTAGGGTTATTATGAAGTATATTTATTCACTGTTGACACTTAGAATCCGTATAATCACATACTTTCCATGTTTGTCAACTTTAGTCCTTTCAGAACATTCTTTCACACGTTCAAACATATGACACGTGTCAACACATTATAGGACGTGAATTTTCGAGGTGTTACAAATACATGATGTATTTCATGTATCTAATCTCAAGAAATGTTTAGCTGACGAATCACTGGTAATACCTCTTAAGGATATAGAGGTAAATGAACAACTCAAGTTTGTAGAAAGGCCTCTACAGATTGAAGACAGGAAAGTCAAAAATCTCAAGCACAAGAGATTAGTTCTGGTCAAAGTGAAGTGGAACTCCAAAAGAGGACCTGAGTACACATGGGAGCTTGAATCAGAAATGCAAAGGAAATATCCACACCTATTCCAGTAGATCTCGAGGACGAGCTCTAAAACAAGGTGGGGAGGATATAACAACCCTAAAGAAAACCGACACCCTCATAAATTTTCCGACACCCTAAAATATTTTAAAATGTCCCAATATGTCCCAAAATACACCCCATACGTGAAAACGGGCCACGAATACCTTAAATATTATTAAAAATAATCAAAAATCAAGTTTTTGGGGTTTAGGCGGGCCGCGTAAGCCACCCCTTAAGCTTACGCGGACCGCGACAACTTAAAACCTGGCGAAACCCTGGGCCGCCACGCGGCCCAACACCCGTCAAGCCTACATAGTGACCCGGACAAGCTACTCCGTTGACCGAAGTTGACGCGGGCCGCGTAGAACCCGAACTCAGGCCCTATATAAAGGAGGCATCGGCCTTCAGTCGAGAATCGTTCAAACTTTCTTTCTTTCTCTCAAAATTAAAGTGTAGGCATTATACTCGGGTCTAATACCCCCCTAAATAGCGAAGTTCTGCTCCGTTGTAAGTATCATAACCCCTGGATACGTATTAGATACGCTGCCCGGTTGATCTAGGGTTCCGTAACGGCTGTCGTGGTTCTGCCCGACGTAGTCGTTGGAATGCCGTCTCGGGGAGGGTATTACTAATGTTAAAATGAGTTATTATACTAACACGTGTGCATTTGTGTAATTTATAGATTATTCCAAGGAAACCCTTACAGGATAATCTAAGACAGCAATGTGAGTTGATCCGGTTTTTGTGAACTTTTTGTAACTTGTTTTTACAAAACCTCACTTAATTAATTATATATTAAGCAGTTATTGAGTATTTGTAAGAATACAATTATCATGAGTATGTTGGGGTTTTGTATACAAAATTTGTTACCACCTGGTCAAGGAGTAACATTTCCACAAGTCGGGTCTGACAGTACCATGGATGTTAATTGTTATAACTTGGAAACAAATGTAATTGCGAGATCGCCCTCAATACTGTACAATGATTTTTATTTAAACTTGATTAAACTGGGATTCACTCACCAGTATTTCCCACTGACAAATGTTTTTAAAACGCGTTTCAGGTAACAAATTGTGAAAGCCAAATAGAAGCCAGCTGGACAGCACTGAAGGCTTGGAAAAATGGCAATAAAGTTACCTAAAATAAAATAGATGTTTTTATTAAATAAAATAGGATTTATTCCTATGAAAACGTGTGTACTGCGAACTTGGGTTTATCCCATATGTTTAATATTATGAAAATGTGGTATTTTACTCTGATCAAATATTTTCTAACTACGGTCCTGATGAAAAATTATGCTGCCAAATTAGACAATACGCAATACCACCGAAACTGGCTCTCGGCCGTCTGTTCCCTGGAATTTGGGATCGGGGGTTGCGACACCGTCTTTCTCTAAGTGGCGTGACACGTGTTAGCCCAGGAAGCGTTCTCACCGTTCTTACTCTTTTGAGCGTTTTCTCCTGATCCCGTTTCTATATATATATTAGAAAAATGATGTGGTTTTGCCACGCCAGCCCAGCCACACCCACCATACCCCTATGAACTTGGGTTTGTGTATTGAGTGCCCCATAATCCATGTGTCAACCCATGCCCCAAACACCCGCCCCACCATACCCCACGGTCTTAATACTAGTACATTATAATGCAATCTAATTGGATAAAAAGAATAATTTTGCATACAAAAGATAATCGCTTAGATGTATTTTGAATCGTTATTTTAACGTGTCACATTTTGATGTAAAGTTTGTTTTTCATGGAGAAAGATAAATTTATATAAATTATACTAGGTTAAGGCCCGTGTGTTACACGGGTTAAACAATTTAAATTTTATAAGTCATAAATCTATAAATAAATAAAATATAAATGAAATTACATATTTTACATATTAAATAATGAATAAATCATAGTTATATGATGTAAATTCACTTTGCCTTTGATTAATTCAGTTTTGCGATTTATGGAGTAAAACAAAAACCAGGTATCTTAATTCTAGGATGTAAATAATTGAATTAAAACTGGCTAAAACATTGAAATAAACAAAAATAAAATATTATTAGTTTGAAAATAATAGCAACAGCTACATGGAGTAAACATGCATAGTATGCAAGTTCAGGCCTTTTGTCCATGGTCAAGTCTTCTGCTCGTCCAGATTGGTTAAATTAACCCCAAGCTAACCCATCTCATTCAGCCCGAAACCTTAAACAACTGGGATAACGGCTAGTGAATTCAAACTCTTGAGTGATCGACCATCACATTTTACACATCGCCTTGTGTAAACGCTGCTCATCACTCTGCCTACCGAATGCATTTTACCCACCACCCCCGTTGCCTCGCGCATAAGGCGTGTTTTAAAAAAAACAATAGATTAACATTAACTAAAATTGAACAACTTACAAAAGTTTTAGTGACTACATCTTTTCCATCCCTGGTGAAATATTTCCAATCAATTTATTTACATCTCCAACATCTTTCGAAATAACTCCAAAAAAACGGTTGTGAGAGTATAATGATAATTGCTAAAATACAAACATAGAAAATTTGATTAGTTCCTCAAATTTACTCTTTTTAAGTTTCAAAATTACAAAATCCATACTAATGTAATTGTTTGATCCATCGACACTTACAAAAGTCTCAAGTGAGCGAGATTGCCTAACTCAAGCGCAGATACTCCTTCAAAAGATAGTCCGTTAAGATCACTTCAATAAACAAAATGATATAAGTACAACAAAACATATTTAATCCACATAAAATATAAAACAATAAAAGAATGTTGTGTATAATGAAATATGATATACAATGGAATTAAAAAGCATAAACATGACCAAAAACACACTAAACATGAGACCATTAACACGGATCATGGGCATCAGTATTCCAACTTGTAAAGGCATTATCTAATCCTACAATTTTAGTTCATCGTAACAATTAAACTATAAACTTTACCTTCAGAGTTGTTCCGTTTGACATATCTCCAAAAAATATTACCGATTTAGCGACTGTATTCGGGATCAAAATTTTCTCCATGTTCTTAACTATGCTGTATATAACCCAACTGAATAATCAACATCAAGTGAGAAACAAATACGATGTTAGGAATTTAAAAACAATTGATTGTATAGAATCCATACTACCTGAGATATACACATCTACAAAGATATATAGTTATGGAAGATGGAAAGAGAAACCGTTTAAAGAAATAGAAATCGTCAATGGGGCTGTTTGGGATTGCTTATTTAACTCAAAAAAGATTTTTTGGCAAAAGGACTTATTGACTTATGACTTATCCAAAATGAGTTTTAAAAAAAACTGTTTGGATGAGCTTTATGAGGTGGGAAAAGGTAATATTTCATGAAAAGTTAAAAGAAGTTTCAAAAAGCCAATGTTTCCTAACTTTTCAAAATGGTTTTTCCACCTTATACAAAACTTAACCCAACATTATTTTGACTTATTGGCTAAGTAAATAAGTTGTTTCAAAAAGATAAGCCAAACACCCCCAATATATTTTTGTCAGACTTTACTCATCTATCATAAATTACTAGGTGTACACCCGTGTGAACACACGGGTTTGTTTTAATAACGATCGGAAGCAAATACTAAAAAACATATTATAATATATTATTTAAATTATTTATGTTTAGTTACATATCTTTATAAAACAATGTTAAAGACAATTTGTTTTAGTGTACATGTTTGATATAGAAATAAGGTAAATAATTGATAATATTTTGTCGAAAATGAAAGCATGACCTAATTTTATGTTGTCTAATAACTTCTTATATATGATGTTAATTTTTTTTGACACATTGTTAGTGTAAAATTCAGTAAAGGTCCATTGTTATTGTATAATTCAATAATACTAAAAACATATTATAATATATGATTTAAATTCTTTGCATTTAGTTACATATCTTTATAAAACAATGTTAATGAAATTATGTGTTAGTGTACATGGTTGATATACAAATAAGCTAAGTACTTGGTAATATGTTGTCTAAAATGAAAACATGAACTAATATGTTGTTTAAAATGAATACATATCTTTATAAAATGTCTTTTTTATACCCTCAAATCTTAATGATAAACATATATGATTAGAACATTCACACTTCTCAATAAAATCATTTTCATCTTCTCTCAAGTCCCAAAACACAGAACTTCATCTTCATCTTCAATCATCTTCATCGGATCATCTTCATCTTCATCGGAATCATCTTCCTCTTCTGTAATCTCCACCGATCATCAGCTTCATCTTCATCTTCATCATCTTCATCTTCTATAACAATCGAAGGTAATATCACATACCTAAAACATGATTGACACTATGTTTTTGATATGCTAGAATGTAACAGGTTTTGTGTGAAAATATTGTTTGATTCTTGTGGGTTTTTGTCTCGGGTATCAAAACAGAGGTTTGGGTTTTGTTTATTATGAAGGTTTGTTTCAGGTTTTATATGAAAATATTGTTTGATTCTTGTGGGTTTTTGTCTCGGGTATCAAAACAGAGGTTTTGTTTGATTCTTGTGGGTTTTTGTCTCGGGTAGCAAAACAGAGGGTTTGAATGTGTTTTCGGTTCCTCATATGAGATCAACTGTGTTTTGGTTTTGATTCTTGTGGGTTTTTGTCTCGGGTATCAACTGAGTATATTGTTCAAAATGTATCATTGATTTCTATAGTTTCAGATCTCATGTGATCATTTGGCTGATTCTTGTGTGTTTTTTCTCTAAAAACAATTAGAGCACAGATCTAGGTTGTGTATTGAAACTATGATACTTGTGGGTTTTAATTTCTGAATCAAATGCGAAGAAACAAATGATGGAAATTGATAAAGCGCATCAGTGTGTAGTTATTTGAACACATCAATATTGATACTTGAAATGTGAAAATTGATTTTTGGTTATTTGAGAATTGTTTAAAAAGATGAACTAAATCAGAATTAAATTTTATACAAATGAACTGATCGGATCAGTTTCGGATTGATGTGTTCGTCATATTGATTTTTGGTTTGATTCGATGATATGTGTTCCTCATATTGGTCATTTGAATGTGTTTATATTGGTCATTTGAGAATTGTTTAATAAGATGAACTAAATCAGAATTAAATTTTATACAAATGAACTGATCGGATCAGTTTCGGATTGATGTGTTCCTCATATTGATTTTTGGTTTGATTCGATGATATGGGTTCCTCATATTGGTCATTTGAATGTGTTTATATTGGTCATTTGAATGTGTTTTATTGTACAGAATGGCTGCGGATGTAAAGATATGCAAAAAACCAAGCACGAAGGCGAGAACACTTGACAACCTCCTAGAAGATGGTGCGGTGCACATAAGGAAGTAATTGATCAGAACGATCAATTGTATATGAATGAATATAACCCCAGTGGCAGATATGTAATTAGCGAGCTCTGGAATTTCAAGGAAAATCGAAGAGCTACACTGGGGTTATATTCATTCATATATGAATGAATATAACCCAAGTGGTAGATATGTAATTACCTACACTGGGATTATATTCATTCATATCTGCTACATTCCGAAGTGCACCCATCAGCAAGGATCCACAATTGCTTGTGGTGATACGACATTTTGTCTTAGTATTGTATGTTACGGTCTTTTGTTATCGAGTCTGTAAGTCATGTCAAGTCTACGAAGTTGGTATGATGTGTTTTCTCTATATTGTATGTATTAAAACTTTACATTTAATATACAATTTAGGCTTTAATAATTTGTTATATATAGTATACACATAATTATTAGATTGCATTTATTTAAAAAAGATTTGATTATTAGATTGCATTTATTAGATTTAATATACAATTTAAGCTTTAATTTTTCTCAAAAAATTATTTGTTCAGGTTTGATATAGAAATAATCTAAGTAATTGATAATATGTTGTCTACAAATCCGATTATTAATCATTTCTAAATGTTTTCTAACCATTTGTATCTAAAAATCAGATTATTAATCATTTCTTCATGTTTTCTAACCATTTGTGTCTAAATAACCCGAACAACATGCCATATACTTGTATATAGACATGTATGCAAAGGCAATGTCATTTTATTGCCCACTATGCCGTCGATCGCCTAAATCCACTTGGAATGCCCTGCCAAAGTATAGATACCATGATTGCATATCGAGCAACCAACGCAAAGCTGATTTTAAGGAACCTTTGCTTTAGTTCATGCATCATCTTTTATCTTTTACGTTTTTAAAGACACTCGCATTCTAAGAAAAGCAGAACAATTATATTTCTTAAACTGAGTTTCTATTTTTTTTCATGTCTAACTGGGATATAAGGTGTGGCCATAAGCATCAGTATCACTAATAAGAAGAAAATAACCAAAATTCTGATAAAGTATAAAATTTCAAAATTTGACAAATCAAAACAAACTCTTAAATAATAAGTCAAGAAGTCGAACACATACAAAAGAGAAATATTGATCATAGTGTTTTCACTTCCATGTTTATAAACTTGCATATTTTTTTCTATTACATATCAAATTAGACTCTACATACAAAACATGGAATAGAAATAACCTTTAACATACCCTAAAAATACCTTACGAACTCACAATTTGTAAACTATGATTCAACCCGAAAACCGACCCTGAATCATTTAAGCATGGCTTCCTCTTTCTGAACTGTTTTGGCAGCCGCAACCATCGCTTATAACGGTTGTTTAGACACCATTACCAGTCCCAAAACTGTACCTAATTGCATGTTGTTGTGAAGAAACACGGGTTCACCTCCGGGATGACTGGACCGCGTTCTACATGAGGGTGAAGAATCACATCTTGTTCTTCCTCTTGAACCTAGATCTGCAATGGAGAAGGAAAGAAAGTGGAGCTGTAGAGATTGCCGGTAGGAGATGACTCTCCTGTTTCCAGCGACCAAAGTGTGTGGCTCCATATGCTCTGCCCTATTCAAGAGGTGAAGACCTCTTTATATAGGGGGATATGGGCCTCCCCTAACCTCAATGGGCCAGGCCCAGTTAGGGGTTATCTCTACAAGCCCCGACCCAAAGTAGTGTAAACTACATCGCGTTGGGCCTCGCGGTTGGGTTAGTAGCAACAATAATAAATAATTAATATAAAAGCAATACGTAACGGGCCGTCTGACCGCTCGGGTCGGGTTTAATACCGTACCCCATCAAGTCCCCTAGTCTAGTGCTGCTCCGCGTGCAAGCGTGGTAGGAGTACTAGACTTGTTAGGAGTGCTCGAAAGTAAAGATTGAGTTTTAGGCTTACCAGTCGCCCAGATGCGGGAGAGTTGTTGTCCATGCTTGTTGCGTCTGACTTTCACTGTGAGTAGAGATAAATGGGATAATGAATATCCCCTGGTTGTTCATCGTGGAAATTGGTTTGGCAAACATGGCGCACGCTGATTGATCGCAGGGAGTTGCTAATTGTACTGGCACATTGCCACGAACTTGTCAAGGTTGCGTGTACGTGGTTAGGTCTTGTGCACGAGTCTTGGGACTGGCTGAGTTTTGACGGTTGAGTGTGGTTAGAGTGAGGGAGTAGAGAACAGAGCGGTTTAACCTGTGTGTGAAGGTCCCTATTTATAGCCGGCGTGGCGTATAAGGAGATGGGCTGATGGGCCTTGGGCCTGAAGGGGACAACAAGGAATATCCGTCTTGTCTCTTCTGTGGCAGCTGTTAGCGCCTTCTAGAAGATCTCCGGTGCTGGCGCACCTTGATTGGAGCCACGTGTCTGGATGTTCGTCCTTGTTGTCTCTCTGACATCTGCCGGTGAGTGGAGATCATGGGGCAGTTGTCGCCGCCCCCTGATTGGTGCAATGTAGGCGTCCTTGTGTACCTTCTGTCTTCTGCACGATTGTCGCCGCCCCTTGATTGGGGCAGCGACCTGATTGGTCAGCGCGGCTTTTTGGGACCATAACCCTTCAAGTCCCCCCAGTCCAGTGCTGCGTCCATGCGCGAAGTAAATGGTGGGAGCTCTGGACTCAGAATAAAAAGAAAGGTTTGTTGGTCTGTAAAGCATTTGTTAGGTCATGGTTGCCGGCGCGCGTGTAAGTGTTTGTCAATTACTACGGCGCGGCCACCAGGCTTGCTTACTGATAGGTGTTGCTTCTGAGGGTTGGCGCGAGTGATCATCGACTGATGATGCATGCGGCGCAACCCTTGCTAGCTTCAGTATGAAGTCTCGTTGTAAGTTTAAGCTGGAAATTCTTGGAATTTTGAATTCTGACAGGTTGGTGCAAATGTCGTTGATGGTGACCCTGGAGTTGACTACTGACACGCCGATCATCATGCTGACACTGACGATTCGTCTTTTGTCAGGCGAGTGAGGCCGAACTCTAGCGATGTGCACACAGTCGTGTTGCTACTGTAAAATATTCACCCTATGGTGTGACTTCTGTTGGTTAGCGCAAGGTGCGCGCGTCTCTTAAGCCATGAAGCGTATGTATTTATAGTGTCTGAATCTTTGTAAACTGCTGTCTACAATAGTTGCACGTGTTAATCCACTTTGAAAAGGTATCGCGAATGAGAATTGGCATAAAGTTGCGTCAGGAATAATGAACTGGAGATCCGAGCCTGCGCTAATCCTCTGGTGTGACATAACAACAATGTGGCATGACGCAAGGAGATATGGCTTGTCTTGAAGATTGTAGGTGTAAGCAAAACTTTATTCCAGCCAATGCGTTTTTGCGTATACCCTAAGTGGTGCGTGCATTTGTAGCACAGTTTACGTTTTGTAAGCGTTTTCATATATGGCTAAGCATGCGCGCACGGGCGACATACACGCTCGTATGTAAAGCAGCAGGGTCGCGTGAAGATTAGCGTAAAACATGTGTAGCAGCAAGGCTCGCATGGAGGCTGAGATGATCGTATGTAGAACAACAGACTCGTATGGAGATCGACGTGTTTGTATGTAAATGAGCATGCGCCAGCCGGCGACTTACGTGCTAGTATGTAGCCGAGCATGCGCCAGCCAGCGACTTACGTGCTTATATGTAAAAGAGCATGCGCCAGCCGGCGACTTACGTGCTCATATGTAAAAGAGCATGCGCCAGCCGGCGACTTACGTGATCATATGTAAAAGAGCATGCGCCAGCCGGCGACTTACGTGCTCATATGTAGAAGGGCATGCGCCAGCCGGCGACTTACGTGCTCATATGTAGAAGGGCATGCGCCAGCCGGCGACTTACATGCTCATATGTAAAAGAGCATCTTTTTTCGGCTTTCATCGGTGTGCGTGAGGATTACTCGTCTCGTTTTACCGATTGAATATATTGCCATTCCTGCAGAAAACCTGACAAGGTAAATTGTAATAAATGGTTGGATGTATAGAAAATATTGTACCGAAACTTTTTCCTTATGAGGTGTTTGTTCTATGCATCCATATTCCGCAAAATGTGAAAGCAATTTTGACTCTTGAAATGGTGTTGCACCATGCTAGTCTCTCAATTTATTGCTACTAAATAAAAGGTTAGTAACATTAAACTTGAATAATAATACTAAGCAATGATACTTAGTATGTGTCGCAAATATCGCAAGATTAGTAGTCGTTAAGATGATGCACTATTAACCGTGTCTTTGAATAATCTCATTTGCTAGACGTTAGCCAACTTCTTGTTATTGAAAGAAGTATGTAACACCGGCTTTCAAAATAATTCAGGTGCTCCCAGGCTAGTAAATATGTGTATTGTCTATATATTAATCAAAATGGATATATGCCCCTTCATGTTTAAAATTCATGCGCAAACTGTTGGAGTATACAAGAAGGTGCCGAAGTCATGGCACTTAAAATTAATATAAGTGTCGCTTTCTAGCTTTTGGGCTATTCACGAGAAATATTATAAATTGTGATGGCAAGGATAAAGCTTGGTTTTGTATTATGTCTAAAAATTTATTTATTGTATGATAATAAATAAATCTTCTGCGAAATTCTATGTGCCCATAGTTCTTATATGACAAAATAATGGCTCCCTTAAATTGGTCCATGACAAGACAGAGAGTTGTACTGGTACCCCTTCACGCTTTTGATAAAAGCTTGACAAAGAAGGGACCTTTTTGCAAATAGTCTTGTATTTAACATTGTTTAATTGGATTTAAAGACAACTGTGCATGCGATGGCTGACATCATCATGGAGCATCTATTCTTGACTTGTCCTTTCATTGTATTAAATGATTTGCATTACCTTCTTTTTTGGAAACGAAAGTCTTAATAAACAGAGTCTCAAATAAATATTAAAGAGGGCGCAAGACTAGCATGAATGTGTGGCGCGCGACTTTGCTATTTGAATATTAAAGAGGGCGCCACATTGAGATTGTTTATGATATTGCTTGGTGAAAATTCAATATATTAATCTACATGCTTATACGAGCGTCCCACTCCCTTTATTGCACATATTTGACTTTCAAGTCAACTGGAATACTGTACTCCTTCAGAAGTGATTAAGATCATGACGTTGTGACCATCAAACTCTATAACGAGCATCCGCAGGACCACAACTTAGTAATAATCTCAAATTTGAAAGTAACACATTTGACAATTAAAAGTCAAACTTGGGTTCTTTGTGGAACGTAAAGTAAAACTAAGGTTAGCAGTTTAACTTACTAATTATGTTCCATTCTCCTTTCAGAATCTAAGCAGAAAGCTGGTTCATATATTATCTGGTCACGCGACGTAACCGTAGCCGCGCATGAAAGCTTGCTCAAGCGGCGGGCTGTACCCGCGCATGAAAGCTTGCTCACGTATGAAGGTTTGGTCACGCGGCGTAACCGTACCCGCGCATGAAAGCTTGCTATACTCGCGCATGAAAGCTTGCTATACCCCGCGCATGAACACTTGCTCACGTATGAAGGTTTGGTTACGCGGCGTAACCGTACCCGCGCATGAAAGCTTACTATACCCCGCGCATGAACACTTGCTCACGTATGAAGGTTTGGTTACACGGCGTAACCGTACCCGCGCATGAAAGCTTGCTATACCCCGCGCATGAACACTTGCTCACGTATGAAGGTTTGGTTACGCGGCGTAACCGTACCCGCGCATGAAAGCTTGCTATACTCGCGCATGAAAGCTTGCTATACCCCGCGCATGAACACTTGCTCACGTATGAAGGTTTGGTTACGCGGCGTAACCGTACCCGCGCATGAAAGCTTACTATACCCCGCGCATGAACACTTGCTCACGTATGAAGGTTTGGTTACACGGCGTAACCGTACCCGCGCATGAAAGCTTGCTATACCCCGCGCATGAACACTTGCTCACGTATGAAGGTTTGGTTACGCGGCGTAACCGTACCCGCGCATGAAAGCTTACTATACCCCGCGCATGAACACTTGCTCACGTATGAAGGTTTGGTCACGCGGTGTAACCGTAACCGCGCATGAAAGCTTGCTCACGCGGCGGGCTGTACCCACGCGTGAAAGCTTGCTCACGCGTGATGGGGGTTGTAATTGTTTGAGACATAATATAGATGAAGGCAAGGTTGTACCTTGTTTGAAGTTCACTTGCGTCACATGTCGGAGAAAAATAGTTCATCCTTGTTGCGCGCGATATGCTTGATGCTGTAGATGACAAGTGATTTGTTGCGCGCGACATGATTGCTGTTGTAGATGACAGTTGGTTTATGCGCGCGCCGTGGTTAATATCGGACATGGCCGGTGGTTGCGCGCGACGTGGTTGATGCGGGGTGTTTGAAGCGCCAGTGATACAAACAGAACAGAGTCACGGACCACGGTTGCCTGTGACACGTAAAAGTGCGGCCGCTGTTGACATGCTGATCGTTGGCGTACAGGACCGATTGCTCGGCGGAGCTGGAGACACAGGCATGGCGACGCGGTTGTCGGCATCCACATGATAACACAAAGTTCAATTTGCAAGATGACAAAAGTGAGGGTAGGAAGATGTACGAACTCATTGTACCTTTTTTACTGCCAAATGTCAGGATGTGTCTACTAGAGAAAAGATGGATGTGCGGTAAGTGTTATACCTTGTGCAATATGAGTTGTAACTTGCTAGCTGTACATTTCACCCTTTTTTTTGTTTTGTTTTTTTTTAAAAGAATAAATGTACTAATTTATTCATTGAAGATATCTCTGTGCTGCTCTTTAGTATTATGATCTTTAAATAAATAAAGAGATGTGATGGAAAGATTGATTTTTGAATCTAGAATTTCTTATAAAATATAGAAATTAAAAGAAAGGCTGTTCCAAAATAGTACACAAAGTACAAGTGGCAGAAAAAAGAGCCAATAAGCGCCCTTCTGACCCTGCTCAATCGTGCTCCACGATCATCTGACATGCAGGAGACAAGAAGTACTCAAGGACGCCTACTTGGCACCTTAGAGGGGGTTGCCCACGGTGGGCGCCAATGAAGAAACACGGGTTCACCTCCGGGATGACTGGACCGCGTTCTACATGAGGGTGAAGAATCACATCTTGTTCTTCCTCTTGAACCTAGATCTGCAATGGAGAAGGAAAGAAAGTGGAGCTGTAGAGATTGCCGGTAGGAGATGACTCTCCTGTTTCCAGCGACCAAAGTGTGTGGCTCCATATGCTCTACCCTATTCAAGAGGTGAAGACCTCTTTATATAGGGGGATATGGGCCTCCCCTAACCTCAATGGGCCAGGCCCAGTTAGGGGTTATCTCTACAAGCCCCGGCCCAAAGTAGTGTAAACTACATCGCGTTGGGCCTCGCGGTTGGGTTAGTAGCAACAATAATAAATAATTAATATAAAAGCAATACGTAACGGGAAGTCTGACCGCTCGGGTCGGGTTTAATACCGTACCCCATCAAGTCCCCCAGTCTAGTGCTGCTCCGCGTGCAAGTGTGGTAGGAGTACTAGACTTGTTAGGAGTGCTCGAAAGTAAAGATTGAGTTTTAGGCTTACCAGTCGCCCAGATGCGGGAAAGTTGTTGTCCATGCTTGTTGCGTCTGTCTTTCACTGTGAGTAGAGATAAATGGGATAATGAATATCCCCTGGTTGTTCATCGTGGAAATTGATTGGGCAAACCTGGCGCACGCTGTTTGATTGCGGGTAGTTGCTATTGGCGCATTGCCATGAGCTTGTCTAGGTTGCTCGTACGTAACTAGTTTTAGGTTTAGTAGTTGGGTTTATGTTTCGACCATAAGGATTAATCTTCTTAATCCTTCCTGAGCTTAGCTACGGTCCTTCTTGTGTATGAAGGACCCTATCTTTAGTCGGAGTAGTTTAGAAGGAGATGGGCTGATGGGCCTTGGGCCTGAAGACGACGACAAAGAATATCCGCCCTGTCCCTTTGGTGCCAACCGTTTGTGTCTTCTAGAAGATCTTTGGTGCTGGCGCACCCTGATTGGAACCACGTAGGCGTCCTTGCGTTCCTTCTGCCTCACGCCCGATTGTTAATCATGGAGAGCGATAGAATACAACCTGTTGGACGCTGATTGGCTTGCTCTTCTGCCACTCGTACCTTTCATGCTTCCTGAAATGAACCTGCGCCGCCACCCTTGCACGGCCTTTGGTGTGTGTCCGACCAGCTGGCGCAAGGCTTAGGGATTGAGGGCCTTCATTCAGGATGCTAAGTGCTGAATCTGATCTTCAATCCTGTTTGAACCTCGCGCTTCGCTTAGGTTTTGTCCAAGCAGCCCGCGCGTGGTCTGTAGATTAGTTTGATTAACGTATAAGGAGTATGGTCTGCGCGGCTTTTTGGGACCATACCCCTTTAAGTCCCCCCAGTCCAGTGCTGCTTCCATGCGCGAAGTGAATGGTTGGAGCTCTGGACTCAGGAAAAAGAGAAAGGAAAGGCGTGCTGGTCTTTAAAGAATTTGCTAGGTCTTGGTAGCTGGCGCGCGTGTAAGTGTCTGTCAATTACTACGGCGCGGCTACCAGGCTTGTTAATTGATACTTGTTGCTTTTGAGAGCTGGCGCGCATGATCATTGGTTGATGAAGCATGCGGCGCAACCCTTGCTAACTTCAACTTGCAGTTTCGTTCGAGAAATTTCTCAAAATTTAAATTCTGACGGGGTGCAAATGTTGTTGTTGGTGACCCTTGAGTTGGCTGCTGACACGGCGATCATTATGTTGTCACTGACGGTTCGCCTTTGTCAGGTGAGTGTGGCCCAGCTGTAGCGGTGCGCACACAGTCGTGTGGCTATTGTAAAATATTCACCCTATGGTGTGACTTCTGTTGGTTAGCGCAAGGTGCGCGCGTGTCTTAAGCCCTGAAGCGTATGTATTTATAGTGTTTGAATCGTTGTAAACTGCTGTCTACAATAGTTGCACGTGTTAATCCACTTTGAACAGGTTATCGCGAATGAGAATTGGCATAAAGTTGCGTCAGAAATAATGAAGTGGAGACCCGAGCCTGCGCTAATCCTCTGGTGTGACACAACAACGATGTGGCATGAAGCAAGGAGATGTGGCTTGTCTTGAAGATTGTAGGTGTAAGCGAAACTTTATTTTAGCCAATGTGTTTTTACGTATACCCAAAGTGGTGCGTGCATTTGTAGCACAGTTTACATTTTGTAAGCGTTCTCATATATGGCTGAGCATGCGCGCGCGGACAACACACACGCTCGTATGTAAAGCAGCAGGGTCACGTGGAGATTAGCGTGCT
>JARYGA010027427.1:0-36090 GCA_030545235.1 Helianthus tuberosus
TAACGTTCTTTTTTTGTCCAATGTATACACTGTTCCTAAAGACCTACGCAAATTGTTAATATATAGTAACTAAATTTATTTGCTGAACAACCGTTGCAGATTGCCCAAGATTGATCACTCTAGCATAATACCCAAATGCTCATTTGAATTTTATGCAATTAATTGTGTAGACTACCCCCGTAAGGCTAATTGTTTATCAAAAACATATCTCACAATGTCAATTTTCCATGATTTATGTTCATGTGAATCATGTGGAATATCAAATTTGTGTACCATATAACAGAAACAGATGACAATAAAAGCCTCGGTGATAAATAATTTTCTAAGTTGGTTACTTATGTCACACACGAAATTTATAGGCGAAATAAAAATTTACTAAGCTGTCGGGTTATGCGTAATACATTCGGATCCCTGACCTGAACCTCAAACAGAACATTTAGGTGAAGAGGGCTGACCTGAACTTCGCATGTGCTTCGTCGGAGGGTTGACCGTCGCAACCCAGGCTCACTGGAGGTGTGTATCTAACCATGGTTGTTTCTATTTTGACTGAAAAACTGACATTCAAGCATGGGGGTGCTCGTCGGAGTACCAACAGGGTCATCGGAACACTAATCCCCACTGTCCTCGCCGCCGTGTTGAACCAAATCCCCTTCGCCACTGTCGTCAGGTCTCACACTCGTATACCGTCAATCATCATCTTCATCTTGGCGGCTGAAAAGGGAATTAGGGTTTTGGTTCTCATCGTTCAACCTATTATGGTAATGAACGGCAGATGTAACTCTTTTACGTGTGTGTTTTACAAAAATACCCCTACTGTAGCACTGCTACAGTGAATTTAAGTTGTTCTTTAATATATATATATATATAATTAGAATAAAATAATCAAAGCTATTTTTCACGTTCAACTCGCTTATGATTTATTGAACCCATTTACACGTCAATCCACTTTTGACTAGTTTACAATTTAATTATAACCTATTTACAATGCTTCAACCTTTTTTAAAAAGTCACCCTGATGAAACACTGGTTAACACCGATGATCAACTAGCTGGATTGTCTCTTCTGTGGGTTCAATCTCCTTCCTTACTCTCCAAATGACTAAGGTTCTACAAAACAGCAAACACCGTTAGCTCGTTAAGAGGGGAATATGGGGGTTTCCCTCTTAACCGAGCTCCGGCGTGAGAATAAGTACTGTTCCGAGGAAGAAAGCAGTGTGTGCTGAGTGTGAGAGAGTTGAGAATCGAATAGAATAACCTGAATGATGAAGGGTCCTATTTATAGCCGGAGGGTGAAAGAGGGAGGAACAGCCTTGCCAGCTGTTATCGTACGCCAGCTGTCCGACCAAGGGGAATATCCTCTTGGTCTCCTCTGTCGCGTCCAGGATAGTGGTCCACGTGGCACGCCGATATTTGTTCATGTTGGAGGAATTGTACTGCTATTGTCGGTCTGCTCCTGGATTTGTTGTAGGTCTACATGGCGTTGGGTGACTGGTGACACGTGTCGCCCTTCCTGTCGGGAGGAGCATCTTTGGTGCCACCTTGACGTCTTCCAGAAGCTTCTAGAAGCTTCCGGATTCACTTGCTGATGTAGGCGCCATGTTGGATGAAAAAGTAGTGTGGTCCTTGCCATGTAGACAAAGAATTGGGACCATACCTCTTCAAGTCCCCCTAGTCCAGTGTGCCTTCTAGTTGAGTTGATCGTCTAGGAGGGATTCTGGACTTATAAGAGTTGTGGTTATTGTTGTTTAATGCATGTTGGTTATCCTGCGCGGTTGAGCCATGTGGACGCATGGCGCATGACGTACAATGGTGATTCTGCAAGGGTGAGCCAGGTGGACGCGTGGCGCATGACGTGTTGGTAACTTTACAAAGTTGAGCCAACTGGACACGTGGTGCATGGCGTGTTGGCAACTTTACAAAGCTGAGCCAACTGGACGCGTGGCGCATGGCGTGTTGGTAGCTTTACAAAATTTGAATTCCATCTCCTTCTCATCTTCTCTACCTTTCTCCTTTTCCAAGTTCATCCGTATCTCCTCTTTTCATCTTCTTATGTTATGTCTACCGGAGCCAATCCTTCGACGAGAAAGAGAAAGTATAAGCCCAGGAACCTCCAGGTCCTGACCGGGCGGCGATAAGTTGGAAAGAAGAAGAATTCCAAACCTTGGTTAGAAATATGGATTTTCGTCCTGAGTGGAGCGCTCAGTTTCCGACCCCACATTCTACCGCTCTGGATGCCCCTCCTGGTTATATAGCGTTATATGCGGCCTTCTTCCGGGAGGGTAACTTCCGTCTCCCTATGACCAAGTTTACTGCTGAAGTGTTGACGAATTATGGGCTGCATATTTCTCTAGTCAATGCCCTTGGGCTTCCTCGTCTTACACATTTCGAGTTCATATGCAGGGCCAACCGTATTGAGCTAACCTTCGAGATGTTTAACGTTTTTTACAACGTGAGTTACACCGGTGGGTTTTACTCCTTCAACTCCAGGACCGGTGGTGTTATCCCTTGTAGTTCCAACCCACCAAAAGCCTTCACGATTGGAAACAGAAGTTCTTCTATATTCGCCGTGGGGTTATTCTAGTGGACATGCATTACCGGGCAGAGAGTGAAGGGATTCCCAAGATAGATGTGACTATAAATTTTGCTGAGCAAGAGTGGTATAAGACGTTGACACGGAAAGCCACTTCTATTTGTCAGATTGAGGAGAGGGCGTTGGTGGTGCTGGTATGAGCATGTTGTGGGTCCCGAAGAACCCTAAGGGTATCCCTGTTTATGGCTATGATGGGAAGGGTATTAATGTTGTTTATTTACGTTTTCGTTCATTTTTTACTTCATTGTGCCCTTCCTTATGTTCTTTCGTTTTACGGTTGGATATAGTTTGTTGAATGTTCTCGATCCAAAAGCTGCCAGTGCCATGGTTGAAGCGGTGATTACTGGGGATAAGCCTGTGTGGTTGGACCAAATCCGTGGCTGTTTCTTGCATCCCACCAGCGATAGTTTTGCTACTTATGCCAATACTATCCTAGGTGAAGATGATGGTGATGAGCTTGATGACACTGTTGATCCTACCCGAGAGGAAGTTATTGTTCTCTCGAGTGAGGGTTCTGACAGATCACGTGAAGGCCTAATTCCTCGTTCCCCTCGTGCAGGTCCAGCGCAAGGGGTTGTGAACTAGCCCGTGAATGAGCCTGTTGATGTTGATGTTGATCTTCCGGTGGAAACTGCTGAGCAGTTAAAGACCAGAAAGAAAAAAAAACTCGATAAGTCTGAGAGGAAGGAAAAGAGGGTTGAGGAGAACGTTACTGAAGCTCCTCGTAAGCGACCTTCTATCCCTCCTTTGCTGGTTTATGTTGTCGTTTCTAATACGCTATCTGGTTTAGACGCAGGGGGTAAGCGTACTGAGCGTGATCCTGAGGATGATGAAACTTTGACGGAGATTGTGAAGAAGAAGAAGGTTCTTGATGATAAGAAGAAAGAGCTTGACGAACAAGCTGCTGCTGCTCTTGTTGCCAAGAGAGCCAAACTTCAGAAAGAAACTCCTCCTGCACCTTCAGAGTCTGAGATTGACATGGGTGTTTTTAGCGCGAAGCGTGGGAATCTCTTGGAGGAGATATATGTTGCTTCTGGTTCTCGAGGTAAATACTTTTTCACTTGTAAGTCTTGTTAGTTGCCTTTTGTTCCTGGTTTTTGATTGCCGTTGTTATCTGACAACAGGTGTTAAGTCGGGTAAGGCTCCGCGCAAGATTGATATTTCAAAGATTACTCCTCCTGCCTCTCCACCTTCTAGGACATTCGGTGTTGGGATTGAACCCTGCCAGAGGAACAGATAATGAAAGCCAAAACTGGATCATGACAGTGGATTCACAATAAGCAGCAGTTTACACTAAGTCTTCTCCCTTGAAAGTGATTATAACATTTGATGGTCTTACATCCACTGCCCGGATACAACTGCTGCTGTTATTCTAACTACTGATGAAGCCAGAAAACTGCTGAGAAAAAAACACTGCTGGTACAATCTACTGATGACAAAGCACTGCCCAATCAAGGACTGATCAACCGTGATGAAAGCACTGATGAAAAGAGAAAGCAGTTGTTTAAGAATGTCATCTGTTTTATGTATAGTCAGTGATTAGGTTTAGCAGTGTTTGTATAAGAACAGTAGATACAGGTTGTTAGGCTGTTAGACGTCGCTTTCATGGTGACGTCAGCTGAGATGCCTCAGCGGTTTGGCTTGTCTATAAATATAACAGTACCCTGTACTGTTATACTTGATCGTTTTGAGTGAGTTCTTCTCCTCAATTCAATCCTTTCATCTTGTGCAACCAACCACTGTAGTATCAGGCTGAGGGGGAGCTTAGTTTGTAAGCATGCTTGTAATCTTTTGATTTGCTTTGTAAACCTTTCGACTGATGAGAAGCATTTGTTTATCTAAACTATTTTCTCCTTTGATTGTGTTCACAAAGTTTGTTATTCATTTCCGCTGCTCTTAAATTTATGTTCATTTCTGTTTGATTTGTCCAAATTATACAAACTAACACAATCATGAGAGCCTCAGATCCTAACAATTGGTATCAGAGCTAGGACAGTCAATTTCGATTTAACAGTCAAATTGACATAACAGTTCGGCTCAAAATTCATTGATACTAAGGTTGGTTGTATTCAGTTGAAAAACAGAGTAACGGGTGATAACGCTTAAAGTTGTTATTCAAATACTCTGTAAAACAACCAAGATGTCATATGACACACAAATCTCACACAATAAGTGATATCATGCACAAGTCACTTATAGTTTTCAGATCTGAAAACGTATCTGTTTAACAATGATATTATCTCTTCTTTTCAAAATTGATTTCAACTGTTGTTGTGAAATTTGTGCTGTTTCATCATGTTTAATACTAAAGTGTCACACCCCGATTTCCACGTGTCAACGGTGGGCCCGGTGGGGGAGTATCGTGACGTGGTTGGCAACATATAGTCAACAACACAATATCAATATGCACAGCGGAAGCAATTTAAAAGATATAATACAACCGAATTTAATATTGTAATATCAAATGTCACAATATTCGGAAGTTTATCCACAGACGGATCGAAAATAAAATAGAGACAATAGTTCAACAGACTTTTAGGCATCTTAAGCTTGCGAGACTTCTATTGATGCTAAGGAGAAATATCCACCCAATTTCGTATAGTACCTGCATTTAGCCTTTTTGGAAAATACGTCAGTTTACACTGGTAAATACAAATAACTGACTCATTTTGAAAATGGTTTAAGAAAATTGATTTGGATGCACGTGGCACAAAACATCTTGTATAATTTGATTAAAATGCACAGAGGCAAAATTAACCTTTTATAACTTGGGAGAATTATTTAATATTATAATCTTGTGAACGAATTACATGTTCCTTGTGCGTTCAGTAGCCCGGATCAAGTCCGGGTTAAAGATCAATAGACACACCACATTATTCTTTTGTGCACTGACGGGTGTACGCCTACACCCCGCGCTTAAGTCGTGGCCATTTCGTAAAATGATGCCGAGGATATCCGGGACATGGTCATTAACCCCCCAAAGGCTTTAAGTAACAAGACTGTTTAAACGAGCCGATCAAATTTATTCAATTACCCACTCAATCGGTGGAGAATTTGAAGCCCGATCAAGCGGTATGCTATATACCGTAACCCAAGCCCATATAGGGAAAATAAGTTAAAAGTATTTACCTGAGCAATGTAATAATCACAATAAGCAAAATTGCAAGTAGCTTTTACTGGTCCTCCTAATTTGGAACGAAGGTTTTATAATAACCTATTAGAATCCTAACGGGTCTTTAATTAAGCTTAAGCTTAGACCGGCTAGTTTCAAAGATACGGTTTGTACGCACGATTAAGCGAAGACCGGATAGAATGTGATTTAGACCCGACAAGTTTGAAGACTTGTTTAATATGGGGTTATTATTCACATTCTGGATTTTGAGATAAAACCGTTAAGGTTTGACCCGTTTCGGCTAATTTATGTAAACTTGTTACATAAACCGAACCGTACGCGTAATAAGCGTGACGGGTAATCATGAGAGCCAAATACAGGTTTCCTAAGTTAATTATGCCTCAAATATGTTGTGACATCAGTAAGATGTCTTTCATTATGCCCGAAACGTGTTTAAACACAAACTAGGCCCAGTAGGGGTAGTTTGGTCATTTAAAAGTTTATAATAGAGTTTAAGTAACAACCTGAGTTACAGGTCTGATGTAATCAGCAAAAATACATAATTTGCTAAGTCATATCAGTAGGATAAAGCATATATGTGAAATTTATCATTTTTAACCAAACTATGCGCCGTAGGGGTATTTTAGTAATTTCACATAAGCCGAAAAGCTCAAAACTGAAGTCTGAGTTTATCAACCTTTGCTTACTGTTAAAATATTATAATTTGCCTAAAATATCAGTAGGTATCAACCCGGGTATGTTCAATATAATTTTGATACATACTTTGCGTTAGAAACGCTTAATAAGGCGATTAAAGGCCATTTCCGGGTTCGATACTTAAATCTGATATTTTTATATTTCCAGAAGGCTTAAAATAATTTATTTATCATATGTGATCAGTAGCAAAAGGTTTGGAGTCGTTTAGACATGTAAAACTCATTTTATGGCCCGTAAGGGCAAAACCGACAATTACCGGATTAAGCCTATGACTACTAGTTATGCTCAGCCTAAAATTAATTAAAAACCTTTAAAAATCCCAAAATAATATATTACATCAGTGGGTATTAAGTTTGATACCAAAAAGTAGGCTTAACTAGGCTATACGCTAATTACGCCGTTTTATTAACAAAAAGCTTTAAATTTGCGATAATGAGCATAACTCTTAATCTACAATTCAAACTGATGTCAAACTTTGCATACAAGTTTATATATCAGTAATTAAAGTTTCTACTCTTTTACATTTCCAAAATTCACGTTTTAAGGTAATAAGGGCATAACGGTCAACATATGAGCAATTAACGGAAACATGCATATTAATTGGATAACTAATGAACCAAGGTGTATAATCACAGAGGGTTGTACTAACATGTAACCTAGTCCAATTAAAGCTATGTGACTTTCGGTTCCGAACCGGGTATTTACAGGAATTTGTCGGGTTGAACATGTTTAGACATGTTCTTACACTTATTACCAAGTTATAACAATGATCCAACAGGATGTATATGATCTATAATGTTAATTATGCATAAATGGCATTTTAAGTATCCTGTTGACTTTTTATAAACTAGTTTGACCCGACTTTTGACCTGGTTAGAGTGGTAATCAGGGGGAACCCTTTTGAGGGTTTATTACCCACATAATTACCAACTTATAACTACTTTTAATTCGAGATATGACTGAGCCATTGTTGACTAATCTCGAAGTCAAACCGTAATTACGATGGTTTGACTTTTAGCTAAATAACTAAGCTAAACATTATTAAAGAAGGTTAAGTAACTTACTAAAGTGCTAAGCTTGATTAGTGACCACTTGGAAGCAGGCTTGAGCTCCAGGAATGATCAGAAAGCTTGAAGGAAGGTGTGAAGAATGAGTTGCAAGTTCATGGCCTTTTATAGTGTTTAATCCACCATAAGAAGTTGACACTTGGGTCTACAACTCTCCACAACTCATCAACACATGTTCCTAGTGCTTAGGGGGTGTCTAGGGGTCAAGAGAAATGTGGAAAATCGGATGAGATCGATCAGATTGCACTCAGCAGGCCAAAAACTCAAAGAAATCGAAGCTGGGCACCCCTAGCGTGACGCTAGGCCCCCTCGCGTCGCGCTAGGCCCCTTCTGCACCAAATCCATATTTTAGATTTTTGCGATTTGATCCTTGCCCCTTCAAGACTCGATTAGGCACTTGTTTATTACATTATGAACCCTCACAATTGATCTATAAGGGCTTTAAAACATATACCCACTTTGTTAAGTCCCCGGTTAACTTAATTGTTACCCGAAAAGTCCTAACTTTCAACGTTTACGCTTTAACCCCTCGTACACGAATTTGATCATAACTTTCTCATACGATAATGAAACTTTATGAAATTTTAATCCTGCATTCTAGTGAGCATAATTAACCGTTACAAAGCTTCGGGTTTGTCAAAAGGTCACTCAGAGGTATAACTTAAACATGTTAACACATTTAGCCCCTGTAGTTTGTAATCTCTCACTTTTAGCTTCGTATGATCCATGATTTATTCGTTTGAAGGTATGAGCACCAAGTAGGGTTAATGTATATTATATTTATTCACTGTTGACATTTAGAATACGTATATCCACATACTTTCCATGATTGTCAACTTTAGTCCTTCTATAATATTTCTTTCATACGTTTAAACATTTGACACGTGTCTACACATTATAGGACGTGAATTTTCGAGGTGTTACATCCTCACCCCCTTAAAATAAATCTCGACCCGAGATTTACTGAAATAAGTAAGGGTACTTTTCTTTCATCGTGGATTCAACTTCCCACGTGTATTCGGGACCTCTACGGGCATCCCATTTGACCTTTACAATAGGTACATGCTTCCTTCGAAGCTTCTTCACCTGTCGATCTTCAATCGACAAAGGTTTTTCCACAAACTTCAAGCTCTCATCTATATGCACATATGTATGTGGTATAACCAGTGATTCGTCAGCGAAGCACTTCTTCAGATTGCAGATGTGGAACACATTGTGAATTCCACTGAGCTCTTCTGGTAAGTTTAACTTATAGGCAACTGACCCGACACGTTCGATAACCTCGAAAGGTCCTATGTATCTCGGGCTTAGCTTGCCTTTCTTACCAAATCGCATCACCCCCTTCCAGGGTGACACTTTAAGTAGGACTTTGTCACCTACTTCGAAGTGAAAATCCTTACGCCTTGGATCAGCGTAACTTTTCTGCCTAACCCGGGCAGCTTTGAGACGGTCACGAATTTGGACAATCTTGTCCATCGTTTCGAACACGATCTCTGGTCCTGATAATTGGACATCTCCAACTTTCGCCCAGCAACCGGGCGATCTACACTTTCTACCGTATAATGCCTCGAAGGGCGCAACCTTAATGCTGGTATGGTAGCTATTGTTGTAGGAGAATTCGATTAATGGTATATGCTTAACCCAACTACCACCCAAATCGATCGCACATGCACGTAGCATGTCTTCCAACGTTTGAATAGTACGCTCACTCTGACCGTCAGTCTGAGGATGGTAAGCCGTACTAAAATTCAAACGTGTGCCCAAAGATTGTTGGAAACTTTTCAAAAAATGTGACGCGTACCTAGTATCTCGGTCAGAGATAATAGACACAGGTATGCCATGTAAGGCTACAATCTTATCAACGTATAACTGGGCTAACATGTCGGAGCTATAAGTCTCCTTGATGGGTAAGAAATGTGCTGACTTAGTCAGTCTATCTACTATAACCCATATTGTATCATTTCCTTTCCTTGTCTTGGGTAACTTGGTAATAAAATCCATAGTTACCATTTCCCACTTCTACGTAGGAAGTTCAGGTTGTTGTAGCAAACCTGACGGTTTCTGATGCTCGGCTTTGACTTGCGCACATGTCAAGCATTTAACTACATAGGTGGCCACATACTTCTTCAAGCCTATCCACCAATAGTTTGCCCTTAGATCCTGGGTAGCTGATGGCAAATTCTTAATCGTTGCCTAATTAGGGTTGCGGCATTTAATACGTAAGCAATATGAACCGTCTTTCTTATTTAATAACATAAAACCCTCAGAATATTGAGTCAAGCTATATGAGCCTATGTCTTAAAACCTACTTAATCAAGGTTTCAATTATTCCATAATCAATATGGAGTTTTCACAATACTCCAGCCCACAGCGGGATACAAATCTTAATTCTACCTGCCTTCCAGGAGGTAAGCAGGGAAAACATATGAGAAGATAATCAAGATGCAAGGAGGCTACAGAGATTTTCCATATCTCAGGCTCCAGTTCATCCATCATTGCTCGTGTCAAATAAGTGACACATTTATGTTATAAGTCCACGAATTCCTTAATCGGGAACATTTACTTGGACAATTCCATTCTGGATATCTTCCTTGAATACTACTAGTCGACTTTAGTACAATATGATCATTGGGATATCTTAGGGGTTCCATGTATTAAACCTCCATACTGATCAGGCATGGAAGTAATCTATGGGACACACTAGGATACGCCAATCCTCATATGGCACTTTTATCAAACATAGTTTGGCATTCGCAGGCGATAGAAAAACAATGAGAAAATAATTAAAATAACATATGTTGTCGTACTCTATGCAAAGAAAGAGTACTCTTAGATTTTTCGGAAGGATTCCTTGCCGATCTAGAAGAATCGGTTACTATGGTTTCCTTGGTAGGTTATACCTTGTGAAAAATATAAAAGTTTGCTAAGCTTATGGTTTATGAAGATTTATTATTGCCTGTATTAAAAAAAACAGGACACTTAGCAGAAATTATCATTGGTAAATGATAAGGAATGTATTTGATGACATCGTGAACTGCCTCTTGGCATTCATTCACCAGGAGGGTTAAGCGCCTCCATTCTTAATCCTTTCAAACTTAGCTGCAAAATCTATGACAATTTAGGGCATTCTCAGCTTTGACTGGTCGTTTCTTAATCTATATAACGTGAGTAGCTGAGGTAGATCCATAATGGATTTATAATGAGTAGGTTTTGAAACCTTAGTGTGCCCTCTTATTGCCAATGCTAACCACTAATAATTATGTGCTTATATTTAATCAAAATGGAAATTTCACAAACTAGGCACCTAGCTCGGTTGGCTAGGCGCGCGAAAGGGTGTGGCCTAGACCCAGGTTCGATTCCGGGGACGGCCGGTTCCACCATTTTTAATGTTTAATATTAATTAATCGTACTGATACATATAATTATGAGGGTTGTTCATAAGGAGTCTTGATAATTAATTGCTTCTTATCACCCACAATATGGGCTTGATTTTTAAGACAACCCATCGATTTTATAACTATATTGTGTCTTTATATTTTAACGGAAACTAGGACATCGTGAACTGCCCATCTCATCCAAGTTTTCCATACTCAAAACTTGGTACTAATCACCAAGATTTAACAATTATTAGTCATCATCCTGATGACCTGACTTAGATTAGCCACGGCATTCATAAACCGTATGGGCTATTCTGTTCTGAACATTCTTAATGAATGCTATTTGAATGTATATCTATTACATTTAGTTTAGGTCACAAAAGGACTATCAATGGCATTTAAGGTTTGGAGCGAGTCCAATACCTGCTTGACAGGGGACCATAATGTCACAACTGTCTTTGTCACAAGGATGATTATAAATAGCTCAAAGGCTAGCCTTACAAGACTTTTATTATATATATACATATATGGCATAGAAGCCTGTCTCGATGGACGTAGAAAGATATGGCATAAAGCCCAGTCATGAAGGACATAAATGATTATACGGCACGAAGGCCTTGTCGCAAAGGTCATTTAGATATGGCACAAACAGCCTTGTCATAAGGACATTTATCAAATCTGGTACAAAGGCATGTCACCAGGAATGTTAACATTTAATATGTTAGCTTGTCACGAATGACAAATTATAGCACATGGGCTTGTCATGAATGACTTTAAAGTATAACTCGATGGTCTATCATCAAGGACCTTAATTTATTAGCCGCAATCTTATTAGATTAGGGCTTCAAGGTTTGAACGTGGTTCTTCACCTTTGGACAGGGAGTCATAGACTACAACTGTCATCGTCTTGAAAGACAATTCATTTGGCAGAAAAGTAAGCCAATCAACATCACTAATGGATGTTTATATATAACCTATCGTATCTAATGATATTAGTCATGATCACATCGATCATATTGACTATTAGGTTTGGGTATAATCACACCATTTTGAACAGGGGATCATAAAGATCACTACTATTCTTGTCTTACCGACACTAGAATAAAGTATAGCTCTTAGGCATTTCATCACGAGGGATGTTAATATTATGATCACCATACTGATGATACTAGTCAGGATCGCAATGATAGTGTGGACTATGGGATTTGAGTATAGCTCACCCCCTTGGGCAAAGAATCACAAAAGATTACAATTGCCTTGTCTCAATTGGACAATATAATATAGCCCTTTAGGCAAAACATCATTTAAGGATGTTAAAAAAAATTTTAACCATCGTATTGATGATTTTTGTCATGATTGCATTGATCATATAGACTATTTGGCTTGAGCATAGCTCACTGCCTTGCACAGGGAATCGTAAAGATTACAATGTCTTTGTCACACATGGACAATATAATATGTCCTATAGGCAAAACATCACTAATGGATGTTTATAATAGGTTCATCCTATTAGATAATATAAGTCATGATTGCATTAATCATATTGACTATTTTGGCTTGAGCATAGCTCACCACCTCAGACAAGGAATCATAAAGATAACAATGTCAATGTCTCAAATGGACAATATATTATAGCCCGTAGGCAAAACATCACTAAAGGATGTTAAATAATATTATCATCCTATTAAATGATATTAGTCATGATCGCATTGATCATATAGACTATTATGTTTGGACATAGTCCAATATTTTAGACAGGAGGTCAAAGACCATCACTGTCGTTGTCTTATCGGACAACAAGTTTAGCCCGTAGGCACTTCATCACTAACGGATGTTCATAACATGATCATCTTATAGGATGATATAAGCCATGATTCCTAAATCACTAGGTTAGATAAGGGAATTGGAAGAATCCAATATAAGGATGACTGTTGTGATTTTCTCGAATCACATTTGTCAAGAGTGCTAACACGTTCCTAGGTGTTAACAAGGATCTGAATCCCTTGAGTAGTTTTCACCATCTTGGCCGCGTAGGCTAGGTTTCACCTTTAAGATTCTTTTTAAAATGCATACTGGCAGGGAAGGAAAGATATTTATTTTATTCAGGATTTTTATCATAAATCCTAATTCATAAGTTAATAATAGCACAAATGGCCAAGTCGCGTAGACAAGTTAAATTTATAAGCCATGATTTCAGAGAATCGCGGCATTAAGGTTTGAATCAAAGTTCATTACCTTTTCCTGGCAGGGAGCTGTAGGCTACCACTGTCTTTAGTCTCAGAGGACATTAACTATAGCCCGTAGGCACTTCCCTTCTAAGGGATGTTTATTACGGAATTGCCCCTTAGGGAAATTCATTAACCATGGTAAACAGAGACCATATTTGGTTAATTTATTAATCATTTATATTTAGGATTTCTATTATAATTTATCCTAATTATAAAACATTAACAGTTTTATTAGCGGCACCCAATGGCCTGGTCACATGGACATTTATAAATTATAAGCTTATGATTTCAGAGAATCAAAGCAACAATAACAATTTTATTTAATAGCACCAAAGGCCTAGTCACAAGGACATTTTTAAATTATAAGCCATGATTTCAGAGAATCAAGGCCTTTAAGTATATTAGCACAACAGGCTTAGTCACAAGGACATATATAAATTTATAAGCTATGATTTCAGAGAATCAAGGCCTTTAAGTATATTAGCACAACAGGCTTAGTCACAAGGACATATATAAATTTATAAGCTATGATTTCAGAGAATCAAAGCATGAAGGTATTCTGGCACAATAGGCCTAGTCACAAGGATATTTATAAATTGTAAGCTAGGATTTCAGGGAATCAAAGCCTTGAGGTTTGAACCTAGTTCATTACCTTTTTCTGACAGGGAGTCATAGCTACCACTGTATTTTGGCTCATGTAGAAATGAGCAAGGCCCGTAGGCACTATATTACCACGTATGGTTAAATTATGATCATCTTAATTGATGATGTAAACCCAGGATTCAGAGATCATTAAACTGGGTTAGGAATCTTTAGAAAGATCCTTATATAATAATAACGTGTGTGATTTTAAATGAATCACATCTGCCAGGAGTGTTAACATGTTTTAAGATGTTAACAGGGATTTGAATCTTTTAAACAGGTCTTACCATCTTGGCCCGGTCTTATAATTAACCCGAAGGCTAGGTTTCACTCTTAGGATTCTTAGTTAATGGTTTGAATCTTTTTAACAGGTCTTACCATCTTGGCCCGGTCTTATAATTGACCCGAAGGCTAGGTTTCACACTTAAGATCCTTAATTTAATTAACGCAGAACAATTTTAAATTGAAATGTTAATAAGGATCTGAATCTAAATTGAGGAACTGCCATCTTGGCCGGTCTTAATATGACCCGAAGCTAGGTCTTGTTCTTTTAGATTTTGCCATTTTATTATAATGGTAGATCTTGCAAAAGGAAATGTTATTTTCCAATTATTTAATATTTCTTGTTTAGAATGAAAGTTTAAACTTAATCATTCCACTATATAAAAATAAAAGTATAAAGTTGCCCTAAGCGGGACTTGAAAGAAATAATGTCGTCCTCGTAGGGACTGAAAGATAATTATGTCCTTATAAGGACTAATAAGGAAACGATCTTCAGTAAAAGGAGTTTCTTCTTCATTTTATTTCTGAATGCTTTCTCCTTGGATGCTCGTTTCATTCTAGCCGCGGTACGAAGCTCAGCATTTCAAGGCTCCAGACGTGGAGAATTTTTTTATTACAGCTTCTTCGCTTGGCGACGTATATATAAAAATTTGGAAGCAAAAATTTCCAGGTTAGGATTGAGAATATTCCTAAGTTAAGTCTAGACTCAGAAGGTTAAGGAATGTGCTACTGTGTCATTGAGATTAAACACAAAAGTTAGTGTTTAATTCACTCAATGTTGGCTCTGATACCAACCTGTCACACCCCGATTTCCACGTGTCACCGGTGGGCCCGGTGGGGGAGTATCGTGACGTGGTTGGCAACATAATAGTCAACAACACAATATCAATATGCACAGCGGAAGCAATTTAAAAGATATAATACAACCGAAATTAATATTGTAATATCAAATGTCACAATATTCGGAAGTTTATCCACAGACGGATAGAAAATAAAATAGAGACAATAGTTCAACAGACTTTTAGGCATCTTAAGCTTGCGAGACTTCTATTGATGCTAAGGAGAAATATCCACCCAATTTCGTATAGTACCTGCATTTAGCCTTTTTGGAAAATACGTCAGTTTACACTGGTAAATACAAATAACTGACTCATTTTGAAAATGGTTTAAGAAAATTGATTTGGATGCACGTGGCACAAAACATCTTGTATAATTTGATTAAAATGCACAGAGGCAAAATTAACCTTTTATAACTTGGGAGAATTATTTAATATTATAATCTTGTGAACGAATTACATGTTCCTTGTGCGTTCAGTAGCCCGGATCAAGTCCGGGTTAAAGATCAATAGACACACCACATTATTCTTTTGTGCACTGACGGGTGTACGCCTACACCCCGCGCTTAAGTCGTGGCCATTTCGTAAAATGATGCCGAGGATATCCGGGACATGGTCATTAACCCCCCAAAGGCTTTAAGTAACAAAACTGTTTAAACGAGCCGATCAAATTTATTCAATTACCCACTCAATCGGTGGAGAATTTGATGCCCGATCAAGCGGTATGCTATATACCGTAACCCAAGCCCGTATTGGGAAAATAAGTTAAAAGTATTTACCTGAGCAATGTAATAATCACAATATGCAAAATTGCAAGTAGCTTTTACTGGTCCTCCTAATCTGGAACGAAGGTTTTATAATAACCTATTAGAATCCTAACGGGTCTTTAATTAAGCTTAAGCTTAGACCGGCTAGTTTCAAAGATACGGTTTGTACGCACGATTAAGCGAAGACCAGATAGAATGTGATTTAGACCCGAAAAGTTTGAAGACTTGTTTAATATGGGTTTATTATTCACATTCTGGATTTTGAGATAAAACCGTTAAGGTTTGACCCGTTTCGGCTAATTTATGTAAACTTGTTACATAAACCGAACCGTACGCGTAATAAGCGTGACGGGTAATCATGAGAGCTATATACAGGTTTCCTAAGTTAATTATGCCTCAAATATGTTGTGACATCAGTAAGATGTCTTTCATTATGCCCGAAACGTGTTTAAACACAAACTAGGCCCCGTAGGGGTTGTTTGGTCATTTAAAAGTTTATAATAGAGTTTAAGTAACAACCTGAGTTACAGGTTTGATGTAATTAGCAAAAATACATAATTTTCTAAGTCATATCAGTAGGATAAAGCATATATGTGAAATTTATCATTTTTAACCAAACTATGCCCCGTAGGGGTATTTTGGTAATTTCACATAAGCCGAAAAGCTCAAAACTGAAGTCTGAGTTTATCAACCTTGCTTACTGTTAAAATATTATAATTTGCCTAAAATATCAGTAGGTATCAACCCGGGTATGTTCAATATAATGTTGATACATACTTTGCGTTAGAAACGCTTAATAAGGCGATTAAAGGCCATTTCCGGGTTCGTTACTTAAATCTGATATTTTTATATTTCCAGAAGGCTTAAAATAATTTATTTATCATATGTGATCAGTAGCAAAAGGTTTGGAGTCATTTAGACATGTAAAACTCATTTTATGGCCCGTAAGGGCAAAACCGACAATTACCGGATTAAGCCTATGACTACTAGTTATGCTCAGCCTAAAATTAATTAAAAACCTTTAAAAATCCCAAAATAATATATTACATCAGTGGGTATTAAGTTTGATACCAAAAAGTAGGCTTAACTAGGCTATACGCTAATTACGCCGTTTTATTAACATAAAGCTTTAAATTTGCGATAATGAGCATAACTCTTAATCTACAATTCAAACTGATGTCAAACTTTGCATACAAGTTTATATATCAGTAATTAAAGTTTCTACTCTTTTACATTTCTAAAATTCACGTTTTAAGGTAATAAGGGCATAACGGTCAACATATGAGCAATTAACGGAAACATGCATATTAATTGGATAACTAATGAACCAAGGTGTATAATCACAGAGGGTTGTACTAACATGTAACCTAGTCCAATTAAAGCTCTGAGGCATTTCTAAAACATGCCTAAACGGGTCAGAACTGAATGTCAAAGTGAAAATCAAACTATGTGACTTTCGGTTCCGAACCGGGTATTTACAGGAATTTGTCGGGTTGAACATGTTTAGACATGTTCTTACACTTATTACCAAGTTATAACAATGATCCAACAGGATGTATATGATCTATAATGTTAATTATGCATAAATGGCATTTTAAGTATCCTGTTGACTTTTTATAAACTAGTTTGACCCGACTTTTGACCTGGTTAGAGTGGTAATCAGGGGGAACCCTTTTGAGGGTTTATTACCCACATAATTACCAACTTATAACTACTTTTAATTCGAGATATGACTGAGCCATTGTTGACTAATCTCGAAGTCAAACCGTAATTACGATGGTTTGACTTTTAGCTAAATAACTAAGCTAAACATTATTAAAGAAGGTTAAGTAACTTACTGAAGTCCTAAGCTTGATTAGTGACCACTTGGAAGCAGGCTTGAGCTCCAGGAATGATCAGAAAGCTTGAAGGAAGGTGTGAAGAATGAGTTGCAAGTTCATGCCATTTTATAGTGTTTAATCCACCATAAGAAGTTGACACTTGGGTCTACAACTCTCCACAACTCATCAACACATGTTCCTAGTGCTTAGGGGGTGTCTAGGGGTCAAGAGAAATGTGGAAAATCAGATGAGATCGATCAGATTGCACTCAGCAGGCCAAAAACTCAAAGAAATCGAAGCTGGGCACCCCTAGCGTGACGCTAGGCCCCCCTCGCGTCGCGCTAGGCCCCTTCTGCACCAAATCCATATTTTAGATTTTTGCGATTTGATCCTTGCCCCTTCAAGACTCGATTAGGCACTTGTTTATTGCATTATGAACCCTCACAATTGATCTATAAGGGCTTTAAAACATATACCCACTTTGTTAAGTCCCCGGTTAACTTAATTGTTACCCGAAAAGTCCTAACTTTCAACGTTTACGCTTTAACCCCTCGTACACGAATTTGATCATAACTTTCTCATACGATAACGAAACTTTATGAAATTTTAATCGTGCATTCTAGTGATCATAATTAACCGTTACAAAGCTTCGGGTTTGTCAAAAGGTCACTCAGAGGTATAACTTAAACATGTTGACACATTTAGCCCCTGTAGTTTTTAATCTCTCACTTTTAGCTTCGTATGATCCATGATTTATTCGTTTGAAGGTATGAGCACCAAGTAGGGTTAATGTATATTATATTTATTCACTGTTGACATTTAGAATACGTATATCCACATACTTTCCATGATTGTCAACTTTAGTCCTTCTATAATATTTCTTTCACACGTTTAAACATTTGACACGTGTCTACACATTATAGGAAGTGAATTTTCGAGGTGTTACATAAAGTATGAACCTCAGATGAACAAAACCTATGTTCTTAAAACATTAGTGTTTTTGGTAATGAAGAAAGAGGGAAATTAAAACTTTAGTCATAAGATTTGGTGTGTTGAAAAACAGGTTGAGGATCCTCAAATGGACAAAATTAACTATGTTAAAATACATTCAGAAAATCAGGGATCAACATAGTCCATATCATATGTAGTGTGAGATTGGTTGAAAAACTTGTGCAAACATGACTAATTCTCTCAAAACATTACGACAAAATGATATTGGATTAAGGTTTTTCTCAACAAAGATCTCCCAGTAAGTAATTCATCACTTATAAATGGGAAGGGTAAAAAGGGAAGAAGAAAATTCACAAAAACTCAAAAGTGTGTTTATCTCAAAACTTTTGAAGTCAAAAGAAAAGAGTATAAACATAAAACACTTAAGAGTCAAAGTTTAGGGTAATAATGATAATTAAGCAACTGTGTGCATTCATCTGTTCAGGAAAAGGTTCAGGGAAAAATGGAAACTCCGATGAATGAACTTCAAGAGGAATAGACAAATCTTCAAAATCATCACATAGTAACGAGATCTATAACAGGATCTTCAAAACTCATGTGTCCTTGTGTCCTCATGTGTGGAATCAACTGACAAGAAAATGGTACCAAACAGTGGTCAAAATGTATTCAAAATTTCCTACAACTGCTGTCAAACCACTGACCATTTTCATAAACTTGAGAATGATATGATTACGTATTTTATTGAAAATTTACCAGATCTTTTTGATGCTATTCTCAGAAAAGCCTTTAACCATTTTTATACAAAGGATTTTCTCAAATAACCAGGTTATACTATTCGTTTTTTTATAATATATTTTGAACTTTTGCTTGTTTTTGTTGGCAATTGTTTCAGTTACCTGTCAGGATATAGTACCTTATTTTTTTTTGGTATTATTATCCTCATAAATAGGTCAAAAGGAAATGGTACATACGTCAAGGTCATGTCATACTCAGGCTTGTTTTAAACTCTTATCAAAGGTTGATTGCCAAACAGTGCTTAAACTACTAGGGCACTCATGTTTTAATCTGATATTAAACGAAAATGAGTTGCCTTTGCAAAAAGTTCTTATCATCTGGGGTACTAAACCACTGTCAAGAAGTTGTAAAAGCTTCAAAACGTGTATTTGACATGTGGCAAAACCCTGAATGAAAAACTCTCAAAATAGTTGTTGACATATTGGTCTTTCAAATCATTACCATTATATTACCCTTAACCACTGTTTTGTTCAAACGTCTGTATCCTAATTACTATCCACTGCTGAAAGTCAACCACTGATCCTCACTTTGCTTGGCAAGCACTGATGCTCAAAATCAGTGTCTTATCCACAGATATGCTATCCACTGATAGTAGAAATCATCCACTGTTATCACAGCATTACCGTTGTAACCACTGATGCTTGCTTCATCAGTGGCTCTCAAAACAACTGTCCTCCATTCTTCATCCATATCATCAGAGGTTGACGCATGGTCAGTTTTTAGCCTTCAGATCATAATAACCGCTGCCACATCAGCGATCACTTTTTCCCTAAATAAAACCCTAATCAAAATCCCCAAACAGGGTTTTACACTGTCGAATTGAATTCCAAAGTTCTCTTCTCAAAGCAGTTTCCAACCTTTCTTCCCAAATCACTCTCCGATCCTTCTTCATCAAAATGACGAAGTCAAAGTCAAAATCAAAATCAAAATCTAAACCAAAATCAACACCATCTTCCAAAGAGGTCGCTCAAACGGCCGAAGAATCCATCGAGATACCATACAAATCACCTCACAATTATCTGGGTTTGCTCACAAAACCCACCGATAACCACACCTTCGACTCCATCGTTGATACATTATCTGCATCAAAGTACAAAACTTTGTTTACAGCAGATGCTCCCATTTATCTACAAACCTAGAGAGAGTTCTGGAAAAAGGCGATGCTTGAAAAACAAGACGATAAAGTCATAGCCATTAACTCCTCGATACAGGGTAAAGTGATTCAAATCACTCCACAATCAATCTCTGAAGTCTTTAAACTCGACGATCAGAAAGGTAAACCTTCTTTTGATAAAACCGAGTTGAAAAAGGATTTCTTAAAAAGAGGGTATGTAGAACAATCAAAGGTAGATACCTTACAAAAAGGTTATTTTCCTTCTGCACCTAGGTTTTTATTTCACACACTTTTGAGTTGTGTTTCAAATAAAACAACAACGTTTAATGAAATACCATTGAAGATTCAATGTCTGGGCTATGCTATCCTAAATAATGAAAATTACAACTATTCCCAGGAGATCTTTAATGACTTGGTAAAAAATGTTGATAGCAAATCATTTTTACTTTTTCCAAGATTTCTGAGCTATTATTTTAAACAAAAATTTGAAAAAGAAAATGAAAATTTGCTCAAACAAGGTGTCTATTTTCAAATAAAAGGTTTAACAAATGAAACATTTTCCAGAATGATGGCACCAATAAAAACAAAAGCAGAGGTGTCTGAGCAAATTACAGTAGTTACCACTGCTCCTCAGACATCTGCTACTGAGCCCACTGCTCCAGGTGATCAGAGCAGCACAACCACTGCTTTGAAACCCACACCTGATATCACCAAAAAGACCAAAAGAAAATCTTACAAAAAGCCCACCAAACCTAAGAAAAAGGCAACTCTGGAAGATGAGATCCCAGAGCAACTGCCTGTGACAACACAAATGTCACCAAAAACCACTGCTGCTACTTCCTCATAGCAATTGGTAGAAAGATCTCCACCGTTACCTAAAACTCCTCCTGCATCCTCACAAAAGGATCAGGTTGTAAGCACAGGGACCACCCCACAATATGAAGCTCTGGACCCAAACGGATCCATCTTCCTCAGTCCTGATCCCAAGGACATGTCTCTTTCAACTCCCATACCCTCACCAATCATAATGCCACAATCAATAATACCCTTGTTGCATGCAGTTGCTATAGCTCAGACACAAACCAGTTCCTCTCTATTACCTGTCACTGAGAGTATACTCCCACAAGTGACTGGGTCTGATGCTACTACTCCTGCTATCCCAGCAACAATTGAGGAGGTTACACCCCCTGAGTTACAAGTAACTCTCGGTGGTAGTTCAAGTGGAGCAGCAACTACAACTGATGGATCAACAGATCTTCAGTTGGACAGTTGTTTCATTAGTAAGACTCCCTTGAAGGCAATTTCTTCAATAGCACCTCTGAAAACCACCAGTGAATTTGTTATGCTCACTGGTACCTTTACAAGGTTAACAAGTGCTGAAGGAAGAAGTCCCCAGTACCAAGAACAAGGGGCATCAATGAGTGATTTTTGGGACTCAGTTCCTAAGTCACACATTGATACAACCACTGCTGGTGGGGATTCAGATGATCCTACTAACGTGGGTGATGATTCAAGATATCAGGAATTGACGGGCAGAGTTGAAAAACTTGAAACTTCACTTGCTGAGATAAAGGATATGGTGCAGCAGCTATTAAAAGCTCAGAAAGCCCAATCCACTGCAGCTCCAGCTCAAGCACCTGCACAACCGGCACCTGCTGCAAATGAGTTATGGAATATGTTCCAACCACTGCTGGAAAAACAAAAACAGATGGCTGATCAGCAGCATGCTATTCATGTACAAAAGCTGACAAATATGGTGGAATCAAGATTCAAAGATACTTAGGCAGACATCAAAGGTATCAAAGCTCATATTCAAAGTGCCTCTGGAAAAGTTCCTACCACTGTTCTTTTCATGAATGAACCCTTCCCAGATAATGCCAAAAAGGGGGAGAAGATGAAGTTGAAAAAGAAAGGAATTGATGATGGCATCTACATTGAGCCAGAAAAGACTAGACAAACCAAAGCTGCAGTATCAACACACACCACCAAAACCACTGCCACACCATCATCATCTGTGATTTCAGCACCAAAACCAAAATCCCCATCAAAAACAGCCACCCCATCATCACCTCCTGCCAAAAAGCAGAAGACAGCAGATGTTACAACATCTGCTGTAATGACAACAGTGGTTGCAACACCGGTTATTCCAACTACTGTTAGTCAGTCACTCATCACCACTCAAACCCCTGCCATCACAACCCCTGCTCAAAAGCAGAAGACATCTGCTGATACATCAGTAGTTGTAATGACAACAGAGGTTGGAACACCAGTTGTTTCAACAGTTGTTAGTCAGTCACACACCACTGCTCTCATCAATATTACATCACCATCATTACCTCCTGTGAAAAAGCAGAAGACAACATGTGTTACAACATCTGTTGTAAGGACAACAGTAGTTGGAACACCAGTTGTTACAACTACTGTTGGTCTAAATACCCTCACTACATCTCAAGCCATATTTGCTTCAATCAATAAACCACCTAAAAGCACTCTTCCACCAGAAAAATTTTACACTCGAAAAAGAAAAACAACTCAGCCAACAGATGACATATATGACCCTGAGGCTGCAAAACATCCACTGGATCCTGAAGCTGTAAAAAATGAGATGAAACAATTTTACACCGAAGATGATCCTTCAAAAAGGAGATTTCCTTCTCTCATAGGCTTCATAGTCCCAGACAATATGGATAAATATCTTGAGCTCAAAGCAAGACAGGCTAAGATAAGAGCCAAAGTTGAATGCAAGGGTCAAGGTGATGAAGCCATTTTGGAAAGAATGGAATTCCTGCTCACTAAAGTCAAACAAATGGAAGAATATGCAAGTGATCTGAACAAGGAAATGTCAAACCTATCTCCTGAAGCAGATCAACGAAAAGAATTAAGAAAAGAATATCTTGCATACATAATGAAAGAAAAGTTCTATCCTGCTGAAGAAACTCAATTCAAAGAATGGCCAATAGTTGCATTAAAGCATGAGGCTAACAGAATTGAAAGAATTCAAAATGATCCAAGAAAGAAGAAGACAGCTCCAAATTGGAATAAATACAAGAAGTTTATAGCTGATCTTACTTCTGAGTATAAAAGAAAGAAGCAGGAGCTGGTGGATGCAAGGGTGGATACTGCAAATGCCATAGCAAAATGGACTAAGCAGCAAACAGATGAAGCTTATGAAAGGCTTAAGAAAAGGAGGATGACAGTCTCTGACACTCCTAAAAAGTCTAACTACAAAAAGCTAAAGGAGCAGATCAAGACTTTTGAAACACTGATCAACGCTGCAGAAACCTCTGTCACAATGTTGAGAAAAGAAAAGAGGGAACAACTGACTGTTGGAGAAGAAAAAGAAAAAGAAACTGATTACCTTGAAGAAGCCATCAAGAAAATGGCTTTAGATAAAGAAAGATCAGCAAAGCTACAAGACCTTGCTAAAAAGGTTTTGAGCCAATCATCATCAGCAGATATCACAGACAATGAGCTTGATCAACAACAGAGACAAGAGCTGATTGACAAAGAAGTTGCAGAAGACATAGCTGCAGCAAATGAAGTCATAGAAGAAGCTTTCAAAAGAATGTCTGAAGTTCAGGATACTGCTTTGCAATTTTTCTCAAGGCCAACATCTCCCAGCTCATCTTCAAATAAATCTCTCCCAAGAAACCCATTTGGTTTAAAAATACTAAAGTGGCTCTCTGATCAAAAGACCCATGTATTGACTCTAGTCAGAATCAATGGTGAAGTGAAGCATATATCAAGGAATCAAGCACTAGGCCTGGGTGTTGAAGATATACAAGATCTCCTTGAGCTTACACTGTGCCGGGATGAAGATGATACAAGTTCTCAGGATTTTGAGCTGAAATTTAAAGAACAAGTCAAAGAACTTCTGATGAGGAATAAAGATCCAAAACAATGAAGGGTTTTGGCATTATCTGTTCTAGGGGGAGATTGTTGGGATTGAACCCTGCCAGAGGAACAGATAATGAAAGCCAAAACCAGATCATGATAGTGGATTCACAATAAGCAGCAGTTTACACTAAGTCTTCTCCCTTGAAAGTGATTATAACATCTGATGGTCTTACATCCACTGCCCGGATACAACTGCTGCTGTTATTCTAAGTACTGATGAAGCCAGAAAACTGCTGAGAAGAAAACCCTGCTGGTACAATCTACTGATGACAAAGCACTGCCTAATCAAGGACTGATCAACCTTGATGAAAGCACTGATGAAAAGAGAAAGCAGTTGTTTAAGAATGTCATCTGTTTTATGTATAGTCAGTGGTTAGGTTTAGCAGTGTTTGTATAAGAACAGTAGATACAGGTTGTTAGGCTGTTAGACGTCGCTTTCATGGTGACGTCTGCTGAGATGCCTCAGCGGTTTGGCTTGTCTATAAATATAACAGTACCCTGTACTGTTATACTTGATCGTTTTGAGTGAGTTCTTCTCCTCAATTCATTCCTTTCATCTTGTGCAACCAACCACTGTAGTATCAGGCTGAGGGGGAGCTTAGTTTGTAAGCATGCTTGTAATCTTTTGATTTGCTTTGTAAACCTTTCGACTGATGAGAAGCATTTGTTTATCTAAACTATTTTCTCCTTTGATTGTGTTCACAAAGTTTGTTATTCATTTCCGCTGCTCTTAAATTTATGTTCATTTCTGTTTGATTTGTCCAAATTATACAAACTAACACAATCATGAGAGCCTCAGATCCTAACATTCGGCTTGTTCCCCCCCCCCCCATGAGGATATGGGTGAGAAGGAGAAACAAGGTTATGTGGAAGTTGAACAAGTCGGAGAAGGTGGTGCTAGTGATGCAGGTGGTGTAGTTGGTGCTGGTGATGCAGGTGGTGCTGGTCGAGGCAAGGGTGTTGATACCGAGGCAGAGTCTAGTGAGGCTACACCTCGCCAGACCATCTATACCAGACGTCCACCAGGTTCTGGTGGTGGTGCTACTTCGGGGGTACCCCGGAGTCCTGAGTTTGAAAATATCCAAGCTGGGTCCTGGGATACTCATAACCCAGCATGTGACGATCTGCCGCATGCTCCTCGGTGGAAATTAACTCAGGGCTCTCGGATGAATGATCATGATAACTGCCGGTTTGATCTCTTGGACGATCATATTCATGTCGGGGTCAACTTTTTTGCTACCTCCCAGGAGATTGTTCGTGAATGGAAACTGATGGGGGAGGATACTCTTGAGTTTGAAAGTGCAAAGAAAACATTTGCTAAGGAGAGGGAGAAATTTAATGCCGAGAGGAAAGGTTTGTTATGGAGGGTGTCTGATGCGGAGCAAAAGCTTGCACAAGAGAAACAGGTTAACTCCAACAAGCAGAAAGAGTGGGAGGTCGCTTGTGAACGGACCAATAAGGAGTTGCAAGCGTAACATGAAGCGATTGTTAGGATGTCTGGAGAGAAGTGTAAAATCAGTGAAGAAGCTGAAGAAGAGCGTGTTGCGCACCAAAAGAGAGAGCGGGAGTATGTCGAGCGCATAACTAAGCTGGAAAAGTTTGTTGAGGAAAAATCACTGAAAGCAAGGCTTCTGAGATTTTAGCTGAGGAAATGTCTGCTGATTGCAAGTGGCTTCTTGCACGCGCGGTGCCTCTGGTAACTTCCTTTGTGTATGTTTGCAGTTAGTTGTTCTTTATTATTCCTCTCATGTTTCTATTTCTTTCTGCAGGTTTCTGAACGTATTGTAAAATCTCATGAGCTTGCCAACTATATGTTTGAATTGGGTCAAGCGGCATATAATAGTGGGCGGAAGGACGGTTACAGCGAAGGTAGAGCGGCAGTGACAAATAAGGAGAAAGATTATCATTTTGAGCTGTACAAGGAAGATTGTGGTGCTGCCTATGCTGAGAAACGTCGTGACTTTGAATTTATCGAGTTTGGTATTGTGAAGGCAGTCGATAAGTTATCCCGGAAACCTGACGGCATTTCCTTGTTGAAGAAGGCTCTTGGAGATGAAACTCATGGAACCGGGGGTGCAGGCACTAGCCGCCAGGAGTGAAGGTGTCCGGCCTATGCGTCACGTATGGGCTTGATAGCCTTGTAACCACTTGACAATTTCCTAAACAATTCACCTTAATACTTTGTGAACAATTTGCTCATGGTTGACATGTCTGTGATTATTTTGTTATATTTGACATATTTCATGTTAATATTTGGTTTTGCTTCCTGTGAATTTTGTTATCGTCATAATATGTGCATGTGTAATTACTTTGATTAGGTGTCACGAATGAATGATGGCGCTGACAGGTTGTGCTGTGTTAGTTACAACGTTTGTTCTGTCGTTCAAACGCACAGGTTGGTTCGTGTATACGAAGTGATCGAGTTACAGGTTATTGTGTTGACCCGGCTGTGTTCAGCTTTGGGGGTCTTACAATGTTTGTTTACCATGTTTTTGATGCTTTCGTTTTTATGTGGGCACGAAGTATTTATTTGGCGTTTTTTTAGGCTTTGGTTGTGTTTTTTGACCCGGTTGTTCACTTGGCTATGACAAGCCTTGGAGGTCTACAACGTTTCCTATTTTGTGCCATTGATGTTTTCGTGTATGCCCAAAGTAATATATGCAGTTGTGACAAAAATTCGCATGAGATAAGATAGCCAAACACTTCTTGTATTAGTGTTAAATGTGTTGGCGTGCAGCCATTACAAGTACATAGAAAACACTTTGACCATCTACATGTAGCATCTTCTTAACTGCTGAGCATTCCAGGTTCTTGGGACTTCTTTGTTCTCAAGTGTGCGTAGCTTGTATGCTCCCTTTCCAAGAACTTTATCTACGACATAAGGTCCCTCCCACTTGGGGGCTAATTTACCCGGTTTTTCGGCGTTAGACACCTCATTGTCCCTTAGGACGTAGTCACCGGGGTTGAACGTGCAAATTCGGACCTTACTGTTGTAGTACTTTTCCAACTTGGTCTTGTATTTCGCCTCATTGATTGTTACCATATCCTTTCTCTCTTCTAGAAGGTCTAGATCCAACTGTAACACCCCGTGTTTTCACAAGTCAATGTCAAAGTCACGGTCTAAGTCAACGACCGATTTCGCGCAACTTGACTTATAAAAATCTCTTTATTTAATTCGTATTATGTGGAGTAAGTGTTGTTAATGACAATAATCGATGTGTGATAATCGTTATTCAATCGACCTACGACTGTGAATTATAGGAAGTAACAATGCGATAAAGTTAATCAACTAATAATCAAGCTATGCTAATCGAATCGACATCAATTCGCAACTCGAGCTACGTATTTTTACTTGTTATTATACGTGTGTGTGTGCCTTACGTGTTACCTGTGCATGTTTATTTACGTTGTGTTGTGATAATCAAGCGAACTCAATCGAAACTCGAAATCTAACTCGATATGCAATCGGACTCGAATCGTGAACGAACTATGATAATTGGTGGAAAATAGATTATGCGAGATATGAGTGTTTGGGACTGAAAGTAATTTGATTAGGAAACCCTATCGAATCGAACCGCTCGCAATCGTAATCAAAATATCAAAAATCGTCGCGCGAAACACTCAAAAGGTGCGACCGATCGATCAGGCTCCCAGCCGATCGAATAGCCAGCCGAACGGACTGCTGTCCGATCGGACAGGCTGTCCGATCGAGCTGCCTGGCCGATCGGCCAGCCCTTTCCTCTTTTGTCATCCTATAAATACCCCTGTCATTGTCATCCTTTTCCACTTTTGGAAACCCCTGTTCGACCAGCACGCTCAGCTCACCTTTTCGCAGATTTCTCTCGATACCGGTAAGTTTTCGTCCTAAATCTTGTACTTTCTTGATCTATACACACTCCTACACCTTTCTATCTTTCAAATCCTAACTTTTAACCATGAAATCACCAAGAATCAAGTGTTCTAGGATGATGTCACCATGAGTTCTTGAAGGACTTCATGTTTTGGCCTCAATCCACCAAGAATGACTTGGATCTAGCCGATTTCCACATAAACAAACAAGGATCTTTAATAGATCTAAAACATAAACACGGTGAAAAGGACTGGAGGATGGATTTTCCAACTTTCTTCCAACTATTTTTCACTCAATAACTTCAAACCGGTAGAAACGGAGCCTGAGCCGGTTTACAAATCACTTCAGTGGTTGTATGGCTCAAGATCCGGATTCTATCCACGAGATTAACCGACTTCGGGTTAAATGTTAAACTTCGTTCCGAACAGACCACCGACCGGATTTGGGTGATTCCTGTCCGACCCGGGAAACCAAGTTAGGACGAGGCATCTATGGTTTTACTCGCTCTCGAAATACCTCAATAAAACGACAAACGAACAGAACAACCAAGTGTTAGACGAAAGGGGCTGATCAGGTCTGGATGCTGACCGATCGGACTGTTGTCCGATCGGATAGTCAGCCGATCGACCAGCCAGCCGATCGGCTAACACATGGCCCCACACAATCAACTTACTTTGAAGACTAGTATTGAACGAACTATTATTCGATCGAACTACTGTCCGATCGGATTACTCTTCGGATCATGAGATACTATACTTCAATGCTTAACCAATTTTCAACATGTTCAATGCACCAGAAGTGCCACCCGATCGAACAGCCGTCCGATCAGGTGACACCCTGTTGTCCGATCGAACAGCAGTTGTGTTATTCGATCGATCAACTATCCGACCCACTGCACCATACTTTACATTTCGTTTAAAGTCTTTGACTTGTTGACCTGTCCGATCGAACACCTGTCCGATCCAAAGACTAAACATTGTAATTCATTTGAATGCCTAACCGATCGGGTTGTCGGCCGATCGGGTTGTCGGCCGATCGAACAGTCGTACGATCGACCGACCTGAAAGGTAAAGGTACTTCAATGTTTTCAAATGCTACAACGAAAACTTCAAAAGTCAAACCATCATACACAAACACATCCTTCTCAAAGGAAGGAACAATCCACTCGAACAGCCATCCGATCGGCCTACCGACCGACCGGACAGCGGACCGAACGGGCTGTCAACCGAACGGTCAGCCGTCCGATCGAACAACCGTCCGATCGACCAGCTCTCCGACTCTCCAACGCTTGTTTCCCGTTTTACGTTTCACTTATCGTTATACTATCGAATCTATTCAGGCTAACCGTACTCGCTAAGCGCTCCCTTCAATCCATTAATCGCTGTGAGTATACTCGATCCCTTTTTGCTTTAAGCACTGTTGGGTGTTACATACGTTACGAATATTCAAACTACAACTATCACACTACATAAACTATTTGAACGCTAACCGTTAATGCATGTTATACGTGGCTTATGAATGCTTGTTTGTTATGATTACACATGGAATGCTGTCTACCTGCCTTAGCAACGATAGTACTATAGTTTGGACTCAGCACCCATTCACACGGGGGTTGTTAAGGATCTTTTACTTGCATGGATTACGATGGTAAACATGTATTGCGAACTGCCTCGGGCAATCAACCCGCAGTCATTGGTATCGATGGATCTATGTCGATAACTAACGTGCTTCATTTCACTATGTGTACGTGCTGGTTATGCGTAAACGAATTCGAACTCTATATGCTATTATCAAACTTGTATGCTCACCTTTACATTTTATGTATTGACTCTATTTTAACGTATGTGACAGGTGCTTAGGAAGTTTACATGCTTAGCATGCTGTGAACTTGAGGCTAGGAAAGGTCTAGGATGCTTTCTGTGCTGTGATGAAAATGAAGCTAGGAAGGGAGGTCCTAGAAACCAATAAATAAACTATTTATGCATGAATCTGAGTTGTCGGAACAGAATATTTGCCTAGAATTTTATCTGTAATAATTTGTTTACTGTTTGAGATATGGTATGGGACATGTTAATTTAAATTGAATGGTAATGATAGTTGTTATGGAAACTTCTGGACAATCTGTTTCGCTCAGTGCCATACCCCGATGATTCCGCCATCGGTTGGGGTGTGACACCAACCTTCTTTCTTCTTTGTTGTTGATCATGTTCATGGAGAGCATTCTTGGGGATGGCAGGCCGATCTCTGCTGGTATCACAGCTTCGGACCCATAGACTAGGCTGAACGGTGTTTCGCCGTTGCTTGTCTTTGGCATCGTCCTATGGGCCCATAATATGTTGGGTAGCTCGTCGACCCAATCTCTTCGCTGTGTCCCCAGCCGTGCTTTGATACCATCAACTATGCTCTTGTTTACGGCTTCGACTTGACCGTTTCCCTGCGGGTGCACAACCGAGGAAAAGGTATGCTCTATGTGCAACTCCTTGAACCAATTTTGGAGATCATCGGCAGCGAAATTTGTTCCGTTATCGGTGATGATTCTCAGAGGTAGCCCGAACCGGCAGATTATTTGTTCCCAGATGAACCTTCGTACTACGGTAGTTGTGGTTGACGCCAACGCCTTTGCTTCCACCCATTTTGTGAAATAGACGACTGCGAGTATGATGAATTTCACTGCTCCTGGGGCTTCTGGAAAAGGAACAACCATATCTATCCCCCATTGTTGAAACGGGCACGCCGTTGTTACTGGGATTAGTTTATTCTTGGGGCGCATTGTGAAATACCCACAAAATTCATAATACTAATAATAAATATAACAATAATAATAATAATATAAACAAATAAATGATATTACTTGATGTTTTTAAAACTTTTAATATACATTTAACACAAAGCAAAACATATTATATTAATAATATAAAAGTTTGAAAGTAAATAATATAATTATATAAGTCCAGTGTTGTCTTTAGGATATGCCGAAAAAAATATACAAGTTAATATAAATATATATGTAATATACTAATGAAGTTGTAAAGGTAAAATATAAATAATCACATAAAATCGAAGTTGAGCAATAAGCTTCAGACAAGTCTAAATTCTAAATATAAAAAAAGGAAGAAAAGAAAAAGAAAGTGAATGGATAAACAACAAAAGAGTACCAATCAATCAAAATAAAGTGGAAGCAAATTAGACTATGTACGTGGACCTTGGAGTTTTGAGTAAGTGTCACCTCCATGAATTACCAATCTGCCCTTGTTCACTTTCTTTACTAAGAAAGTAGGATATAAATAAACAGGGTCTGCAAAGGTTGAATTTCACACCTTCCTATGTTAAAGTATCCAATAGATTTACCTCCAACTTGTAACCCTCTACATACCACCTTTGAACCACTAATATCAATGTTCGTATCGTAGCACACCTGATCCTTTCGGCAACCTTCCGTTAATTCCGATATATTGTTTATCTCAAAACTAAGGTAATATTATAGCCTTACATTTTTATATACATGCTTATTTCATAATTATATACAAACAGACTTAACTAACGAACCATAAATCGGAATCGGGAAAAACTCCAACGACTTTGCTTAAAATTTTAGAGAAGATGCCCATTTTATTATACATATATATGGTCTAATGGTAAAACATAATAATAAAGAATGATTAATATCAATAGCTAACCTAACGTTAAGTTTTATTTTAATTATTTATAATAAATAAAATTGTTATTCATAACAAATAATAATAGTTATTCAAATGTGTTAATCAATGTGACTTCCGTTTAAATTATAATTTAATTTAAGTTAAAAGAAAAAAATATATATATATGTTACTATATAAATAGATTACAAATTACAATTTGGTTTTGATTAATTAGTTTTCTGAATCGGATATTGTTTGTTAATATTATAAATTAACCTTTTTAAAACAAACTTTTATTACTCTTATGTTGATAACAATTTTTAACCATATTATTGAAAAATACTTTTGTAATAGTGTAAATTAACGATCTACTACTGACTACAATATGTAGTCATATACTTTAATACCTTCATAAGCTTAACTTATATAACTGTATCCCAAAGCTTTGTAATTTATAAATACAACTTTAAGCTTAATAACTTACTTTCATGTATATATAGAAAAATAATATCCAAGGTGTTGTATAAGATTCCTTTTGTAACGATGAAATATGAATAATCTAGTTTATCATTCCACCACTATTGACGATTTTTAAGTAATATTACAAAGATATTAAATATATCTTGGTCACCGGGAATTAACAAATAAACTAAACTAATTAAATATCTACCAAAATTCAACTCATCTAACTTAAGATAAAATGTATTGCAGAAATCGTATAGACGTGATCCATTATCTAAGTAATTTATTTGTCGTCACTTTGGAACAATTAAGGTGCGGATTCCTTCCTTTACTATCCGTATAGTATGAGTTTTTAACCTTGTTTGTTAATCTTCATTTCAAGCTATTATTTCGTATTATCGTTTCACTAAGTTACTCTCCTTTGATTCATTCACCTGTCTTAATCAATTCTGAATCTGAATACAGTTTTAGAACCATATTATATGTGATATTATCTTTATTAAATTGTATTCATTATCACATTGCTAATGATAATATGTCTGACCTGTTATATTGAATTATGGAGAAATATAAAATTATTATATGTTTACCCTCTGTACTCTGATACCCGAGCACGCCCCTACTTGTGGGGGTGACCGCAAGCATGTCATTGCGGCATCAATGGCGTGGCACCGACTGTGACGGTGAGCCTAAATCACAGCGTCTCGCCTGTTCTGAACTCTACGGAGTGCCGGCTATATATTTTTCAAGGCGTATGGATCTATCCTGGGATATTATTATTTCTGGTGGATGGTTTGTATGATGCCCATACGCCGTTGCACATCGGTTCAGGACTAGCTAGCCTGTTCCGCCTGTTCTGTTTATTACATATATATACCGGGCTCGATGGGTATTTCTTATAACATAGTAAAGTTATTGAATTCTATCATGTAGTTACAATTGCATTATTATCTTTTCTTTCATTTTCATTATTCATTACTATCATTATCCGCTCGTGGCATTTTGCTCCTTCGCATATTTTTTTTCTTTTCTACAGGTTAGCAGGGATGGCGGGAAAGTGTGAAGAGGGCTAAAATAAATAAGTTGGAAACTTAGTGTGTAGTTTTAATAATGTATAAAATAAATTATCAGGAATAATCTTTTGTAAACTCGTTTGGATATTAATAAATTAAGCCCTTTTGTATCTGATTCTGTAATAGTGACACGTCAGCCCAGAGCCAGGCTGGGGTGTTACAGTTATGGTATCAGAGCTTAGGCTCTTTCCTGTAGAAAACTTAAACTAAATCTAACCTGTGAGTTAATGGGTAGAAACTGGGATAGGAAATCCAATCTTCCATTTTGTCTGTATCGTCATTCTTACATTATCTTTCCTTCCAGATGCCTCCTGTAAGATTTGCTCGTCGGAAATCAGGTTCTTCAAAATGACGTAATTTTGATGAAACCTTTCAACGTGCTTTCAAAAGAATACTGCCTAATATTCTACAGACCGTTGACCAACACATATATAACACGATTCCTCCACCACCTCCACCTCCAACTCCACCCCATGTATCACCTCCTTCATCTCCCCATGTTACTCCTCCTACATCTCCACCAAGAAACAACAAGGTCGAAAACACTGATAATAAACCACCTGAAGGGATTCATATTTGGAATGAAAGATTCCAAAAGCAAAAACCAAGATCATTCAGCAATGCAGCTATGCCAGTGGATGCTAGTAACTAGATAGCACATGTGGAAAAGATATTTGAAGTCCTCGATGTAGATGATATATTTAAGACAAGGCTAGCATCATACAAGCTGGAAGATGACGCTCGTATATGGTGGGAAGGAATTAAACTTGCTAACGGAGGAAATGGGTATGCTGCTACTCTTCCTTGGGCTGATTTTCGCACCATATTCTTCAAGCAATATTTTTCTGAGGTAGAGAAAAACGAGTATGCTAGAGAATATGCATCTATCGAGCAGCGAGATAATGAACCATGGTCAGAATTCATGGCTAGATTTTGTAGACTGGCTAGTTTTCTCGGGGCGGCTGCTGGAACCCCAGAAGTACAAGCAGAAAAGATGAAGTGGGCAGTATGTGAAAAGAACAGAAGATGGATAATAACACAGAAGTTCAACAACATTACTGAGGTCGCATATGCTGTTAAAACATTGGAAATAGAAAATAAGAAAAGATGGGCTAAATCCGAGGAGAACCGCAAGATAAATCGCGATGACAACCGCATCATAACTACTGGGCAGTCATCTAATCAAAACCAATACACTGGAGATCGAAGAAACCAATTCACGCGTAACCGTAACAACCAAAATAATCAATGGCAACCAAGAAACCATACTTTCAATCATTCTCAACAACCCCAACCCTATATGGCCCCTAGTAGGACTCCATCTGTCAACCGTCAATCTAACAACAAGAACCACAATCAAATCCCTGTATGCAATATATGTGGTAATCGTCATCAAGGCGTATGTCGTCGGGCATTGGGAGCTTGCTTTAGATGTGGAGCGACTGATCACATGATTCAGCAATGTCTGAAGCCTGACCCTAAAGGAACTAATGTTGGGAATACTTCTCGACCCACTGCAGGAGGGTGAGTGTTTGCTTTGAAGACTACGAAGACTTCAAATGCACAAGGTACGGTCTCTTGCACTCTTCGTTTGGGCTTACATGATGTTGAAGTTTTATTTGATACTGGAGCAACTCATTCTATAGTCTCACTATCAGTTATTAAACATCTCATGACAACACCTACGCTATTAGAGAACACTCTTACTCTTACAACACCTATGGGTTATCCCGTCGCAATTTCTCATGTTTATAAAGACTGTCCTATACAAGTTAAATCCCTTATACGTAAAGCAGATATGTTCCCCATGAAAATGGAGGATTTTGATATAATATTAGGAATAGATTGGTTATCCAAACACAACATCACTATCGAATGTCGAACTCGACGTGTAATTTTTGGAGACCCTCAATCTCCTGAACTCGTCTTTCAGGGAACTCAACCACGAAAAGTCCTCAAGATTATCTCTGCCCTCAAAGCCCAGAAATTCCTATCGCACGGTTGTGCAGGGTTTTTGGCATCCGTTAAATCTCTTTCATCTGAAGAACCAACCATAGATAGCCATCCAATTGTCTGTGAGTATCCAGATGTATTTCCCAAAGAATTACCTGGAATTCCACCAGATCGTGAAGTGGAGTTCACCATTGACCTTATTCCTGGAACAGAACTAATTTCAAAAGCACCATATCGTATGGCTCCCTTAGAATTAAAGGAACTTAAGGAACAATTGCAAGAGTTGCTGAATCTAGGATTCATTCGACCAAGTGTCTCACCATGGGGTGCACCTGTCTTATTCGTGAAAAAGAAAGACGGGACTATGCGTTTATACATAGATTATCTAGAACTAAACAAATTTTAATCCGGAACCGTTATCCTTTACCTCGAATCGATGATCTTTTTGACAAACTTCAAGGTGCCAAATTATTCTCAAAAATTGATCTCAGATCTGGTTATCACCAACTCAAAATCAAGGATACAGACGTTCCTAAAACTACTTTTCGAACTCGATACGGCCATTATGAATTCCTAGTTATGCCATTCGGGTTGACTAATGCTCCAGCCGTATTCATGGACCTAATGAATCGTGTCTTTCATAAATTCCTTGATAAATTCGTCATAGTTTTTATCGACGACATTCTAGTGTACTCTAAGAATAAAGAAGAACACGAGACACATCTACGTGTTGTTTTGGAAATGCTCAGGCAAAAGAAGCAATACGCAAAGTTCTCCAAGTGCGAATTCTGGTTACATCAAGTTGCGTGTTTAGGTCACGTGATATCTGCAGATGGTATAATGATGGACCTTGCAAAAATCGAAGCTATTACAAAATGGCCTAGACCTACCTCGGTTACCGAGATTCGAAGCTTTTTAGG